>JACCPG010005733.1:0-25234 GCA_016069955.1 Drepana arcuata | reverse complement strand
AAAACTATGAATGCAATAAAATTTTACGCGGGTAACACCGTTGGCAACATCTAGTCGACTATAACCGAAGAAAATTTTTTGTCTTTTTATCACACAATAAAATTCTATCGCATGATACAAAATGGTACTCAAAGGAGAGATGGCGAGGTTATTACAAGTTATCGTTCCTTTGACATATGGTCGGTCCCCAATCCCCAGCAGTACCCTAAAGGGGATGCTTCAATACATCCATACTAATCTATCTATACATATAATAAAATGCTACTGATCGCTGTCTGTAAATGGAAGATATATGAGAAAAAATATGACTGGGATCTTTATCAACGCAAATAGCAACCAAAACACTGTTTGTTAGAATTTTTGTCTGTTTGTCTGTGCGTCACGCTAATCTCAGAAACGGCTTATCCGATTTAGATGTAGTTTTCAATAATATGATGTGGTAAGCTTTTCGTAACATATCCAAAATAAATCAAAATGTATATCCAAAAAATGCTGCCCAAAGTCACTATTCTACGCGGACGGAGTCGCGGGCATAGCTAGATATATGTATATAATAATCAACAAATTTGTCTGTCAATTTGTCAGTCTGTGGTTCTGTTGGTTTGTCTATAATATCTGTTAAAATGTCCAAACCGTTGAACATATTTTGACGCATTTTGTCATAAGCATAAATGTGACCTTGGAAAAGAACATACGGTTACTTGTGTTGCGAAAATAAACTGTAAGGGGGTGAAATTAAATAAATTTTAGGTAACCATTTAACCTTTTTCATGCGTGCGTAGTTGTGGTAATCTTGTATTATTATACGTAATGAGACTCGGCACGGAGATAGCAAATAGGACGAGATGAAATCTGAAAAACTACGAATAAAATAAATTTGACACGCGTGAACTGTGGGGAGCAGCTAGTCTTTACATATAATAAAATTAAGTCGCTTCCGCGGTCTGTTCGCTTAGATCTTTTAAACTATTCAACGGATTTATAATGCAGTCAGCAAAGAGTATTCAAGGGGAAGGTTTATATGTATAATTCGTACATATTATAGTACAGAAAACCCGAAAAATTTAAGGTTTTTTTAATGGGATGTCGTAACAAACATATTTTTGTGCGCTTAAATCGCAAACGCTGGCTAACACTTCATTTAGATCAAATTAATGAGTACGGAATTGTATATTTTAATAAGATTGATAAAAAAGTGTATGTACATTGCACCCGCGCGAACCCAGGGCAAGTCGCTCTAGTATGTCATAAATGAATAATAATTTTTTTTACCCGCATATTCCGGAAGACACATTATACGTATTGAAAGAATTATTATTTGTTATCTTACAAATCAATTCCCCGTTGTGGTATGTTCCAGTCTTAATAAATTTACCTCCATATCGTTTCCTGATTTCCTGATAACGTATTTACTTACTTTGTTTATACCTACGACTTGCCTCTACTTCGTCTGTGTTGTGTATAGGATACATCAATTGCGGTCAAGTGAATAACATTCAGTATCAAGTTCGCATAAAAATATTAATTATTTAGATTCGAATATAACTATATATAATAATAACGTAGATTCAAATCCCAACTGTATCAATGTCTGAAATGAATGTACCAGCTTTACGCTGAATGCAAACATCGAGAGGAATCCTGCATACGTCTGAGAAGTAATTCACACGCGTGTGTATAGTCGTGCTTGAGTTACGAAGGTGGACTCGCCGTCTGTCACGTTGGTACCAAAAATATATCTCTGGCGGCAAGTGGGTGTGTGGATACTACCTATACACCTCTGCCTACCCTTTCGGGGGTCCTTGTGGAAAGGTGTGAGGATATATATAATACACAGCCATTAAAGTTCGAATGCCTTCTCACACTGATGCAAGTTTTCTTATAAGTAATATGTAAGTCTAAAGAGAACTGGCACTACTCTCTCTGCCTACCCGGTTAGGAACTCAGCGTTCACAAAACTCATAAGCATTCAAGTAACTCATAGTTCGACTGCCGGCCGTGTGGTCTAGTGGTTAGAGTCTAGCTGCGAAACTTGAGGTCGCGGGTTCGAATCCCGCTGAGAGCAGGCATTTGTGTGATGAACACGAGTATTTGAACCTTAGCCTTGGATGTCCTATGTATTAATGTATATATCTATCTATATAAGTAAATATATCGTTGTCTAGTTACCGTAACACAAGCTTTGCTTAATTTGGGACTAGGTCAATTTATGTGGAATTGTCGCAGGTATTTATTATTATTTATTATAACAACAAAACAGTAGTGCGTTATAGAGGCTGGGATAACATTCGAAAACGCTTACATTTCGGCTCATTCATTGAATTAGGTTTTGGTTGTAACGGTATGTGGCTTTATGGAGTGAGATAATTTATGGCTTGCCGCGATCACCAATGTAATTGCTCGCTGGGAGATATTTAATGGGCTGTGTAGTCGGTTAACACTTGCTTACTCCGATTTGCTGACTTTATGGAGTATGACTGATGTACTTTACAATGTGGTGATGTTAGACAAGAATGCGTCAGCGTCCATCCTGAAAACCCACTAAGTTCTAAACCATCACAGCTTCGCGAAGGAAAACATCGAGGAAACCTGCATACGTCTGAGAAGAAATTCAAAGACGTATGTATAGTCAGTCGTGCTTGAGTAACGGCGATGGACTCGCCATCTGTCACGTTGGCACATAATATACCCTTGTGGGAAGGCGTGAGGATATTATTATTATTATTATTATAATATGTAGAAAAATTAAAAATTTATCATTTAGAGATATATATACACTTATTAAGATATACAATTCCATAGTACATTAATTTGATCTATCTCGTAAGGCTTAGGTAGCGTTTGCGACATAAGATATGTTTGCTAAGACATCACATCACGTTACAAACCTTTGAACTTTTCAATATGTATTTATACAGAAAAAGGTTATAAGGTGCCAACGAGTTAGAGAGAGTCCATCGCCACTATACATTCATTTACATGAATTTCTTCTCAAATCTCGATGTTTTCTTTCATCGTAAGCAGAAGTTGCTCGTTGAACGAAACTAATGAACTCTTCAGCTTTAAGTACATACATCTTCCTCTTAATATATACTAGCTGTCCCGCCTAGCTTCGCCCGGGTGAAAAAGTTAAACTTCCTGAAACACAATCGCAGCGCCACCTATCGGGTCCAATTGTGATGTAAGCTATCCTATCATTTAAGTTGGATCAAACTGCACACGGTGTGCAGTATGATCCAACAGTCGCAATATTATTTGATTGCAAATTATTTGTCTTTTATTTAATAGTCACAATTATCTGTTAGCTCCAAACGATTCTGCGATCGTCTTACTTTTTCACCCAAGCGAAGATGGGCGGGACAGCTAGTATATATTAGGTATGTGAGTTTCTACTCGCTTTGTAAGGGCATTTGTCGCGTGAACATGTCGCTGTTTCGGACATGACGGTCCAATCTCCATCGTTAATCTTATATCTACACGTGACACTATAAACTAAGATCAAACTCGTCGCTTCGCCACTAAGCCAACATTGAGTTGAATACTAAATCGGCTATCCTCTGGTCTTCATACTTACTGACCTCTGGATCACAAAATTTTACTAGGCAGTTATACGGTATTAATTTTGGATGACAATTTACTTGGCACCAATATCTAGGCTATTAAGCCAGCTAGGTATGTACATTACGAGTAATTTAGGACTGGTTAATCTAGGTCAATGCAGACTTTGCCCGAGCTCCTGCGACAATTGTTAGAGCAACAATCGGTTGTGCGTCATGTTGCTCGGTTACACTTTGAACGGAATCTCCCGTTCTGAGTCAAATTCTGAGTTAGGTACTGTCGGCCGGGGCACGTAAAAACTTTAAAATAATTTTAATTCCGCCTTACAGTAACACCACTAGCTTTATCGTGAAGTAAAACATGGAGCGTAAAAGTCCATACGTTAGAAAATTAAGTGCAACAAAAAGTTAATTTCTCTGAAAAGAACTTATATAAATGGCCGAGTGAATAATGCCACTATTCTGTTAAGGATAAGGTATATTAATGATAAAAAAATAAAGTCTGATTTAGAAAAAAATACTATTGTATTTCTTTTTTGTAATATATTGAGTTTTTCGGAACTTAAGTACAGTGATTAGTCACACCACGAGCTTTACGGTGAAGGAAAACATTGAGGGGAAACCTGCATACATCTGAGAAGAAATTCAAAGGCGTATGTATAGTCGTGCTTGAGTAACGGCGATGGACTCGCCATCTGTCACGTTGGCACCTAATATATCTCTGGCGGAAAGTGGGTGTGTGGGTATTACCTATACACCTCTGCCTATCCCTTCGGGGACCCTTGTGGGAAGGCGTGAGGATATATTATATTATTATAATTATTATATTATATATGACATAGTAGTTATAATTTGTTAGGAGGTATTTGAACATATAAATACCTACCTAAGGAAACATTCGCATGCCAATATAATATTAGGCCGAATGCGCAATTCAATCACTATGTACATTTAAACATCACATTATGTAAGTAACTGTGTTCTGGCGAATAAATTATTACATTATTTTCATTTCATAGGAACCTACTTGTTAGAAATTACAAGAAATTGTAGCAAAGCGATCCCCATCCGACTTCAGTGTTGATTTGTAACGGAGCTTACGTTTAAATCCAGTAGCTTACGGGAGTATTAGGGAACATGCAACGCTTGCCAAACGGCTCTTCAGTTTTAATGAAGTCTACTATAATCAAACCTTTTGTAATATCTATTTACTAATATTATAAAGAGGAAAGATTTGTATGTATGTATGTAAAGTATGTTTGTAACGAATTGGCTCAAAAAGTACTGGACCGATTTTAAAATTCTTTTACCATTTGAATGCTACATTATCACTGATTAATATAGGCTATTTAAATTGCAAAAAAAAACAAAATGCCGAAATGTTTAAAAAATAATTGTCCACACGTGCGAAGCCGGGACGGGCTCTAGTTTGCAATAAAAATAGATAGGTATACGATGTGTACATTTATCTCTGCTCACCCCTTCGGGGATCCTCGTGGGATATAAAATAGACAAGGTACCACGTAGTCGACACTAAGTATTAGATTGTATCTAAACTTACCACACACCCAATTTCCGCCAGTGATAGGTATATTTTAGGAGCCAACGTGACAGATGGCGAGTCCATCGCCGTTATTCAAGCACGACTATAAATACGTCTTTGAATTGCTTCTCAGAAGTATGCAGGTTCGGGATTCGAACTTGCGATCTTTGTGTCGCAGGCAACTACTCGGACCACTCGCCATCTGTCCCGTTGGCACCTAAAATATATCTCTGGCGGAAAGTGGGTGCATGGTTACTACCTATACCCCTCTGCCTACTCCTTCGGGGACTCTTGTGGGAAGGCATGAGGATTTAGTTCAAAAGAAGGCATGCGCTGAAAACATCTAGGTATATTACTTTCATCTTTGGCTGAAAAGCTTATTACACAAAAAATCTGTCTGTAAAACACGTTCTTCAAGTTTTTTTTTACTGAAGCTGGAAGTCATTAACCTGATAACAGGGTTTTTTAACGTTGTAATAAATTGTCAAGCTCGAGGGAGAGGATGATACACACGGAAATGAATGTCAAAATCCGAGAGTGGAATCAAAGGAGACGCTCCGAGGTTAATTTATTTCATGTCTCACACACGACTTTATTTTACACAGAAAATAATTGCGTAGGTACATTCTGTAATTACATACATTCGACATAGCGCAGACGATACACGTGATGTTGCAAGCGTCTATAGGCGGCGGTAACCGCTTACCATCAGGCTGCGTACTTATTTGACAATTTAGTGGTATAAAGAACAAAGGATATAACACCACGCCGAGGTCCTTTTGGTAAGTGCATACGCCGACTGTACCATTGAGTATTTCTGAACTAAAGTACAGTGATTAGTCACGCCACGAGCTGTACGGTGAAGGAAAACATCGAGCGCAAACCTAAAGTTTGAGAAGAAATTCAAAGGCGTATGTATAGTCGTGAATGAACTCGCCATCAGTCACGTTGGCACCTAAAATATATCTCTGGCCTAACCTAACCTAACTATAAGCAAACATGCTTACAAACGATAGTTTAAAAGTGCATTGGACCAACGAACAAACAAACGTTATGATTTCACACATAGCGTGTTGGCTAAAAGGTTTGTTACTCGTCAACTTGTATTTATAGCCTCGGCAAATTCAATTTATTCCATCCACTATCTATATTGTGTTGTCTGTTGTAGTTTTCTAATTTGACAGCTGTCAGAAGTTACCGACATTTGATCTCTCAACGTTGGCAACTGAACTATTGTTGTTTCCTACGCCGTGTTCTCTTAATAATCTTAAGAATCTCATAACTACCTCACCTTTCAGAGTCGCGGGTACCGTGGGACCCGAAATAAATAGGCAGTTGACCACCCTTGGGTACAACGGTAACCGGCACGACGCAGTTTAAAAAAATTACAAATAAATGACACGATTTTATAGAATCCAACAAAACAGTAGAATTTGTTTTAATAAAGAATAGTATAAGAAAAAAAAAACTTTTTTATTTTACAAAGGGACGTGGGGTAACTAACATTCAGCCACCACGGCTCTCGATGTTTCTTTCACTGTAAAGCTCGTGGTGTGACTAAACACTGTACTTAAGTTCAGAAAAACTCATTGGTACAGTCGGGATTCGAGCTTACGATCTTTGTGTCGCAGGCAGCTACTCGAACCACTCGGCCACCACGGCTTGTTAATTAATGATTTATATATATGATACGAAAATTTATGGGAAGTAAATTTGTAAAACTAAATGCTAATAACAAATTAAATATTGCGGGCGTAACCGCCGGTTGAAGCAAAGAAAACGAAACGTCGATTCAAATTAATTATGAGCATCCAATTTTCTGACAGGTATTCCCAATTTTCCACTGTAATTTAATGTTTAAACATCCGGTCTTCGCTTTCAATTTTAATAACGCTCCAAAATTTTCTGACCTAATTGTTTTAAATGCTGAATATTATATATTTATCAAAGTAATTTATTACCGTAGGCCATTTAACAGCATTAAGGGAAATTATGATATTGCGATTCGTTAATTATAACCAATTGTCATATTTACTGTTTGTTTGCTATCGGTTAAAACTTTATTAGCGTTCGTGTCAGTTTACATTTTGAATGCAAGCAAGCAAGAAATAAAAAAATACATATCCTATATCAAGGGACTCCTAATAATATATTTTAGTTATCTATATACCTATATATATATATATAAAAGAAAGCCGTGTTTGTTACACTATTTATTACTCAAAAACGGTTCAACTGATTTGGCAAAAAATTCGTGGGGACGTTAATTATTTCATTATTTCAAATGATATTCATTGACATTAAGCAAATTTTAATATTATAAATGCGAATATTTATTCCTCATTCACGTAAAAACAACTGAACGGTATTGACACCATTAAATTGTACGCCGGAGAAACCGGAGGGCACAACTAGTATTAATAAAACTAGGAGCCGTGGTGGCCGAGTGATCCAAGTAGATGCCTGCAAACTAAAGATCTTACTCCGTTACACCGTAAAGCTCGTGGTGTGACTAATCACTGTACTTAAGTTCAGAAAAAACTCATTGGTACAGTCGGGTTTCGAACTTGCGACCTTTGCGTCGCAGGCAACTGCTCGAACCACTCGGCCACCACGGCTCAAAAAATCTAAATTAAGCGGCCTGACTGGTGTCAAGCGGCCACCATCACCTATGTTCGCTTACAACACCACGGGTGTCGCTGCAGGAATCTTGTCACACCCTACTTGAAGAGCTCCACGCAGTACACTGTGGGGAAACCTTTAAAAGTAGTTCATTCCGCAGCCTGAGCGTTCGCGTATAAAACTCCTTTGTGATCGCGCAGTGTGACTCTAAATTAGCTTCTCCATGCAAGTTAAATAGCTCGTGAACTCGCTACCGACTGTCGAATATTTTCTATAGACGTACAGAATATTTATAGGGTAAATGAAAAACGTTCGCAAAATATTTACCGCCGGCGCTTCGTCGTTGTAGCTTCCAATATGCCGCGGATTTTGCACTTACGCAAATAACATGAGTATTGTGTGCTCGGAATTCATATAAAGTGTATTATGTAAACTCTATTGAAACTGCAATAAAATATATTGATACACGAGTATGAGAGCCGTGGTGGCCGAGTGGTTCGAGCAGTTGCCTGCGACGCAAAGGTCGCAAGTTCGAATCCCGACTGTACCAATGAGTTTATCTGAACTTAAGTACAGTGATTAGTCACACCACGAGCTTTACGGTGAAGGAAAACATCGAGAGGAAACCTGCATACGTCTGAGAAGAAAATTCAAAGGCGTATGTATAGTCGTGCTTGAGTAACGGCGATGGACTCGCCATCTGTCACGTTGGCACCTAATATACCTCTGGCGGAAAGTGGGTGTGTGGGTATTACCTATACACCTCTGCCTACCCCTTCGGGGACCCTTGTGGGAAGGCGTGAGGATATATTATGAGGAGTATATGAGGCGGTTCGAATAGTCGCTTGCAACGCAAAGATTACATGTTCGGATCCCGACGGTGCCAATATTTTTTGTTGATCGAATGTACTTCATCTTACGAGCTTTTCGGTGATGGAAAGCATCATGCTGGAAAATGCGCATCTGTCTTCCCCTTTCGGGGACTAATATATAGCATCAAGCCGACTCTCTAACGGGGTAGGCAGAGAGTAATAGAGCGCCAGTTCTCTCTTACATACTTGCAGACTTACATACCGCTTTGCTTCGTCTACATTCATCAGTCTTTCATACATGCTTGTCGGTTTCGTGTACACTTGACGTTCCCTTCCTTGAGCGTTCGATCGATTTGATCCAGGTAGTTGGAACGTGGTCTTCCTCGGCCTCTTCTTGCACACACTTTCGCTTTGTATATCTACAATGTGTCCAAAGTAACGTAACATGCCTTTCTTCATCTTTACAATCATACCGTCGTTCACGCCAGTTGTTTTGCGAATCTCTTCGAAGATATGCAATAATAATAATGCATAGGATAAGCAAGTAAGTACACAATTCATTACCCATGTATTCCGGACCAATAGTCAACAAAGTGCTCGATATAAGCAAATAGTTTACGCGAAGCATACAAATACATGTAAAAGGACGGCTATAGTGATGGTAGAGTGTGAAAATCGAATTGTAGTCGAGTCGGGTATCGACTAAGTAACTCGATGGCAACTTTGTAGTTCTTGCGAAAGTTTGAGATTTTGTAAAATGGCTGAGCAAATGCATCGTCTACTTGTAGATGCTATGTAGAAAAATATATCGATTCGATATTATACTTGTATTTTTTAATGCAATATTTATACGAGAGCGAAAAGGCCAGGTATATACAACTGTCCTTTTTGCTTATACAAATGCTGTTTGATATTTTTTATAGAGTGTGATAAAGATCCAGATCAATTAATGTAGTCTTAAATGACTGAATAAATTATTTCAATTTCATTTCTCCTGTTGGATTCTTTTATGACTAAAAATAAACTCGTCAAATGTGTTGACTTAATATTGAATTTTAGATGTCTATTTGTATTGCTTTGCCATACTGTGATTTTAACATTGTTCGCGAGAGGAAACCGTCTGAAATGTAATACTGTACAGGAAATAAAATAGACACATACATGTTGCAATCCTTCCCACAAGAGTCCTTGAGTGGGTAGGAACAATTGAATTATATAATAAATATCCTCACGCCTTCCCACAAGGCTTCCCGAAATGTATAGATAATACCCACACACCCACTTTCCGCCAGAGGTATATTAGGTGCCAACGTGACAGATGGCGAGTCCATCGCCGTTACTCCAGCACACTATACATACGCCTTTGAATTTCTTCTCAGACGTATGCAGGTTTCCTCTGGATGTTTTCCTTCACCGTAAAGCTCGTGGTGTGACTAATCACTGTACTTAAGTTCAGAAAGACTCATTGGTACAGTCCGGATTCGAACTTGCGACCTTTGCGTCGCAGGCAACTGCTCGAACCACTCGGCCTATCACGGCTATGAAATTAATGTGAAAATGATTATGAATAACCATACGCGTTATCTCAGTAGCTCAAAAACAACGCAAAAGTGTGTGCAAAAAGAGGCAGAGGACGACCACGTTCCAACTACCTAAATCAAATCGATCAGACGCTCAAGGACGGGAACATCAAGAGTACTCGAAACCGACGAGCATGTTTGAAGAGACTGATGAATGTGGACGAAGCGAAAGAGGTATGTAAGTCTAGAGAGAATTGGTACTCCATACTTTCTGCCTGCCCCGTTACGGACTCGGCGTGATGATATACAGTAGTCTCCAAAAAGGAGACAGAGGTGCACTTTCCACCAGAGATTATATAAGGTGCCAATGTGACAGGTGGTGAGTCCATCGCCGTAACAAAATCACGACCAAACATACGCATTTGAATTTCTTCTCAAACGTCTGGGTTTCCTCTCGATGTTTTCCTTTGCCGTAAAGCTCGTGGTATGTATCATATTAATATAAAAATCGACAATCTCGATTCGTTATATGCCCAACACTATCTGTAATTCTCACAAGGAAAGCAAAGCCGCAAGTTGTGTCAATGAGGTCGTCTAAAAACTACTGCAGCTGAATTATTTATACAGTGAGTACATATTCCGAGTTACACTTGGTGTTTTCTGCATTCTTTTGAGCTATTTAGAGTTATGCTGTGTATTTGATAGAATTGATTGCTGAGAAATAAGAATGAAAACTTTTTTTTTATTTACTTATTTATTTCAGGCAACAAGGTAATTATGCAAACGGCCTGATGGTAAGCAGTTAATGCCGCAATTGGATATTTGTTGAGAACAAGACAACTTGCAGAGGCTGGAGTTGTGTCGCAACGACAACTATAAGGCGTTCGTGGTGCGAGTGCCGACGGACTTGGACTTCTGGGCCTAGACCGAGGTATACCTTCACGTGCATGCGCGTTCTTGAACTTGCAAAAAATATTTTAAGCATACAAACAAATCATCAAGCACTAGACAAAGAGAGAGAGTAGTGCGACAGCTCTCACTTTAGACTTAGACTCTAGACTTTAGCGAAGTGAAAGAGGTATTTCACTTCGCCCACATTCATCAGGCGTTTCATACATGCATGGATTCGAGTACTCTTGAAGTACTCGAACACTCAAGAATGGGAAATCTTGTGACAGACTGATTTGATCTAGGTAGTTAAAACGTGGTCGTACACACCTTCATCCACACTTTCGCATGAGTTCTGTCCGGTTTGCTGTATAATATGCTTTAGTGCTTAGTGTAGTAACTTAAAATATTACTAATAAAATAATAATACTAATAATATAAATAATAATAATTTAACATTTGACAGTTTTTTTTTATACAAAATGAGTTGCAAACAAGCATACGGCCCACCTGATGGGAATACGGTTACCGTAGCCTATTTACGCTCACGATACCGAAGTATCACTTGCGCGTTGCCACTTTGTGTTCGGAGAGTAATACTGTGTTGGCAACATAATGGGACTAATCCCTCTGCTGCCAACACAATATAACAATCCTCTCCCCTCCCCAAGGAGCTCATTACTGGAAACCTTATTCACCTCATAGGAACACAACACAATAAATTGTGTTATTTGGCTACGGACTTCTATAAGGTGGAGGTCCTGCCCTAGTTGGGCAGCTCCAAATTCGACGGAAAATCCATTATGCCCTATCTCTCTTGAAATAGAGGTAGATTAAGAATGACAGCTATCGTACAAACTTTTCTAATAGTATTATATGAATGTTAATACGTGTGGAGAAGCCATCGCGCCGAGTTCCTGTAGACAGAGAAAGTAAAGCTCCAGTTCTCGGTACATTACGTAGTCTGTTTGCTTTTATCTAGAAAAAAAAACAATTATATTTTACTTACTCTGTATAAAACAGTGTTTTTATGCAGCCCCGTTATTTAGCATATAAATGGCCGGAAACTTTGTCCGCGAGATGAGTTTCCCGCTACTAATGCATGTCGAGAATGCACCGCAAAAAACTGCAGCCGAAAGCTTTGTTGAGTTCCAAATAAATATGAGGAACTGCATTGTAGTGGATAAAAATATATGGGGTCGTATAATCGTCATATATCTCTAACTCAATCTCACGCCTTTCCACAAGGGGTAGGCAGAGGTGTATAAGTAGTACCCACACACCCACTTTCCGCCAGAGATATATTTTTAGGTGCCAACCAGGGGGCGCCCTTAGCTGTGTTGATTAGAAATAAAGTGCCTGGCTGGAGGCCTAGGTCTCGCCATTGACCGGTTAAGTAGGAAAAGTTCCTGGAACTCACGCTACGAGAGACAATACAAAAAAAAAATGACAGATGGCGAGTCCATCGCCGCTACTCAAGCACGACTATACATACGCCTTTGAGTTGCTTCTCAGACGTATGCAGGTTTCCTCTCGATATTTTCCTTCACCAGAAAGCTCGTGGTGTGACAAATTATTGTACTTTAGTTCAGAAAAACTCATTGGTACAGTCGAGATTAGATTTTTTTATTTTGTGTCGCAGGCAACTACTCGAACCACTCAGCCACCATGGCTTTTTAATAATCATCATATAATAAAATACTCTTATTAAGGAATACTTATTTCTGAATAAGAAATCGAGCTGTGAATAAAGTTGGAACGTGGCCTTCCTCTGCCTCTTCTTGCATAGACTTTCGCTTTATATATCTGTTTCGTCAATCTTTCTTCACTCTTCCGTTCTATATGTCCAAACCAACGTTACATGCCTTTCTTCATCCTAACAATCCCATCCTCGTTCGGCGGGTTTGCGGATTCGATCTGAGCTCGTTACTCCGCACATTTTTGGAAGAGGTCCTAGCCAACACAAGTTCAAATAAAAAAAAAACGTTACAGTTCCAACGAGTTTTTCTGTACCGAGTACAGTGATTAGTCACACCACGAGATTTACGGTGAAGGAAAACGTCAAAGAAATTTATAGTCGTGCTTGGGTAACCTCAAACGAGAAATTTTGTCCTTATCATAAGGCGTGAAGATTATAATTATCATCTAAGAAGCGGAAAAAAGAGGAATCCGTCCATTTTCTGCGGGCCCGTAATCTTTTCCTGAGTATATACGACACAGTAAGTGTTCCCTTGGGAACAACGGAACTATCAATAAAGTTATAACAAAAAAGAAACCTTTTTAGACATAACAAAACTTGTTCTATAAATCGCGAGGCAACAGCTCGTGGCAAGTTCCAATAATAGGCGAGAGATGGCGCAACTACATCCTCTACGCACAGTCGTAGCGCCTCTCTCGTAGACGTTTCACGTAGCACCGGCTACGGAGTAGCGCGTTCCATCTAGCATTATATTACAAGTGATTTGTAAGAAATGTTAACAACTTTTTCTATGTAGCTGTGCACAGTGTTGCTTATTACAATGTGTGTGTACTTATCTGTATTGCCATAAGTGTTTTAAACTAAGTGAAAAGTTTCTGAAACTTCAATGAATTGAGTGGTATTTTCGTAGGAGTTGGCCAAACTTGTGTTTTATCCTGATTACGACGGATGAATAACAGAGTGGTAAGTTGAATTCTTAATGCATTTTTTGCGTTACATATAGATTGTATTTTGATCTATATATGCTTAGTGTTAAGGGTGATAATGTCCTGCGTGTTGCTCATTATGTTAGTGGCAAGGACTTATGTCACCCTATCAAGTTGCGGAGCTACTTATATATTATTGAGTGTATGTAATTATCAAAACGAGTTTTAATACAAGGATAAATAGTTATTTTTACTGTCGTAATAATATTAAAATAATATATCCTCACGCCTTCCCACAAGGGTCCCCGAAGGGGTAGGCAGAGGTGTATAGGTAATACCCACACACCCACTTTCCGCCAGAGGTATGTTAGGTGCCAACGTGACAGATGGCGAGTCCATCGCCGTTACTCCAGCACGACTATACATACGCCTTTGAATTTCTTCTCAGGCGAATGCAGGTTTCCTCTCGATGTTTTCCTTCACCGTAAAGCTCGTGGTGTTACTAATCAGTGTACTTAAGTTCAGAAAAACTCATTGGTACAGTCGGGATTCGAACTTGCGACCTTTGCGTCGCAGGCAACTGCTCGAACCACTCGGCCACCACGGCTCTTAGTGTCGTACCGATTATTTTAATGGAATATAATATGTATGTTGTTAAGCAAATAATTTAACTATATAAGATTTGTTTTTATATTTAAATAAAGATTTAAATATAATAAAAATTTATTTCGTCCAGTTTATTCGTCTCTAAGTAGTATGTAGATAAAGATAATCAAATATAGTTTTTCATTTGTAATAAATTTTCGTCATTTACATTTTAATTAATTAACAGATTTATCGATTTTTAAATACATAGCGGACCGGTTGCTTATAAGTATATAACATCACGCCTTCCCACAAGAGTCCCCGAAGGGGTAGGCAGAGGTGTAAAGATAATACTCAATTACCCACTACCGGATATTTTAGGTGCTAACGTGACAGAAGGCGAGTCCATCGCCGTTACTCAAGCACTATACATACGCCTTTGAATTTCTTCTCAAACGTATGCAGGTTTCCTGTCGATGTTTTCGTGCAATCTTGTATTGCAGGCAACTCGAACTACTCAGCCAACACGGCTATATCCCGACTGTACCAATGAGTTTTTCTGAACTTAAGTACAATGATTAGTCACACCACGAGCTTTACGGTGAAGGAAAAATCGAGAGGAAATCTGCATACGTCTGAGAAGAAATTCAAAAGGCGTATGTATAGTCGTGCTTGAGTAACGGCGATGGACTCGCCATATGTCACGTTGGCGCCTAATATACCTCTGGCGGAAAGTGGGTGTGTGGGTATTACCTATACACCTCTGCCTATCCCTTCGGGGACCCTTGTGGGAAGGCGTGAGGATATATTATATTATTATTATTTTTGTATATATACGTTTCATTACTTCAAAGTAGGTCGATGTGGTTAAAAGCTGAGATATATCTCATGCCTAGAAAAAAAAATCATACTCTAGAAATTGTGCCAAGCTTACACCTCATATGTTCAAATCGGTCAAGCCATTCAGGCAAAGTGCCAAAGAGATAAATCGTGCACTTGATAAACATTACCCTCTTTATGAGAATGTCGGGTAAAATAGCGTTGCGTTAAAAATGGCTGAGAAATCTCTACTAAGATAGTTAAGAAATTGTATGTAATATCTTTTTAACTCAAATGGTTTGTTTTAAATAAAAGATTATTATATATCCTCATATTCCTACAAGGGTCCCCGAAGGGGTAGGCAGTGGTATGTAAGTAGTACACTTTCCGCCAGAGTTATATTTTAGGTGTCAACGTGACAGATGGCGAGTCGATCGCCGTTACTCAAGCACGTCTAAACATACGCCTTTGAATTGCTTCTCAGACGTATGCAGGTTTCCTCTCAATGTTTTCCTTCACCGTAAAACTCGTGGTGTGACTAATCACTGTACTTAAATTCAGAAAAACTCATTGGTACAGTCGGGATTCGAACTTGCGATCTTTATGTCCCAGACAACTACTCGAACCATTGGGCCATCACGGCTTATTAAAAAATCATTGTTAAATATTCCATTCCAGCCAGCGGTGAATATAAATAAACGTTTACCATTACGATGGATAATTGGGCGTTTACGTTATTTATATGGAAGACAAGTGATAAGGGAATTTAAGTTGTCTATTACTTTAATGTTATTAATGACGGAATACATAAAGGCATATTTCACACACACCTACTTTCCCGTCAGATATATATTTTAGGTCATCGCCGTTAGTCAAGCATGATAATACATAAGTCTTTGAATTACTTCTCAGACTTATGCAGGCTTCCTCTCGATGTTTTCCTTCACCTTAAAGCTCGTGGTGTGACTAATCAGACCTAAAAATTAAACAACGTGTATACGTTTGAGAAGATGTTCATAAAAATTCTTGACGATATACTCGCTAAGAGATATTCGTAAAGATACACAGGTAGCGATATACACGCTATTTTACATTAACTTATGCCTAAGCCTTAAGGGACCTCCTTAAGATTTTCATGCAGAATTCATAATGTAAAAAAAAAAAATCTAAGTCCTTCACGGGGTAGGCTGAGAGTCTAGAGCGCCAGATCTCTCTAGACTTACATACCTCTTTCGCTTCGTCCATTCATCAGTCTCTTCATACATGCTCGTCGGTTTCGAGTACTCTTAACGTTCCCGTCCTTGAGACTCCGATCTATTTGATCTAGGTAGTTGGAACGTGGCCTTCCTCTGCCTCTTCTTGCACACGCTTTTGCTTTGTATATCTGTTTCGTCAATCTTTCTTCACTCATTCTTTCTATGTGTCCAAACCAACGTAACATGCCTTTCTTCATCTTCAATCACGCCCTCATTCACGCCAAATCACATAGATCTTTCGCTTCATGCACATTCACCAGTCTATTCGTTCAGGCTCGCGGTTTTGGAATACTCTTGACAATCCTATCTATCTTTGTGTAGATCGATTTTATTAATAGTTGGAACGTGGATTTCCCTTTACTTTGGTAAAATGCAAAATATGTCTTCTAAAAATGCGTGAAGGTTAATTAAAATAGCTTTGAATAAATTTTAGACACAGCCTTCCCACAAAGGTCCCCGAAGGGCGGAGGGGTGAAGGTACCCATACTATATGCTCGTCGGTTTCGAGTACTCTTAACGTTCCCGTCCTTGAGACTCCGATCTATTTGATCTAGGTAGTTGGAACGTGGCCTTCCTCTGCCTCTTCTTGCACACACTTTTGTTTACGAATAATATGTGTAAATAAATGAATTATTATTAAATGAGTAATAAATAGTAAAATACCTTAGACCTCCACACAAATAGACATAGCCCTAAATTAAGCAAAGCTTGTGTTATGACAACTGGACAACGATATATTTAGTTATATAGGTAGATATATACATAAATACGTTGTAACTACCTACATCAAATCGATCGGACGCTCAAGGACGGGAACGTCAAGTGTACATCGTAACCGACGAGCATGTATGAAGTGACCGATGAATGTGGACGAAGCGAAAGAGGTATGTAAGTCTTGAGGGAACTGGCGCTCTATACAAAATCAAAACAACAAAATCATACTCGCGACTTAAAGTTTCGCAGTTACGGGCCAGACGGCCGACATATAATCTACCAATCAAATGAAATATTACGCGGGCGAAACCCTGGTATACGGCTAGTTTGCTTTATTGGTATGGAATAACGATGATAACGAAGCGCTCATTAATCCTTTCAAATTATTCCCTCCAGTACTTATTCAACGTTACCTGGGTGTATATTGGGTTTTAATGCCGCTTTGAATCTCGCTGGATTTTCCATACCTTGTCTTGAACAAAGTACTGCGGTTTGAATATCTGGTTTTCATCAGTTGGACTTTCTTTATCTGGATACTGGATATTATTTTAAGTTAGATACACGTACAAGTTAGATAGTAGCATCGAGAGGAAACCTGCATACGTTTGAGTAGAAATTCAAACACGTATTAATAGTCGGGCTTAAATAACGCCCCTGGACTCACCATCTATCACGTTGGCAACTAAAATATATCTCTAGCGGAAAGTGGGTGTGTGGGTACTACCTATACACCCCTGCCTATCTGTAAGGGGTCCCTTATGAGGCGTATCCCTTATAAGAAGCCGTGAAGGCCGTAACTTGAGAGACTTGACGTTGGTATATGAAGAAAAGAAAGATGGTATAATGAAGAAGAGGAAAGAATTTTGTAAAAAATAAGTAAAAGAAAATCTTTTTTATGACGTTCAAACTGGTACACAAATGTATTGAATAAGTTAGTTCAAGGGTCCATCAAACTACAAACGGCACGCATGAATTGGAAACTATTCAAACATTTGCCAAATCAATAAAATGGGCACCGACACATTATGCGTGTGTTTGCCCAATGTGGCCAACATTGGTCAAATACACTTTACCAAACTTCTGTTATGCATGACCAACATTTGTCCAGGGTAGTCGTGTGGAAACAATGATGGGTTAGGGATCCCCATAAAGCGTTCAAGTAAACGTAAGTATTATTTGCACTTTGCAATAAAATAAATCTCTTACATACATCACGCCGTTTTTCTTCACCGTAATGCTCGAGGTGTGATCAATCCCTGTACGTAAAGTCAGAAAAACTCATTAGTACAGTCGGGATTCGAACTTGCAATCTTTTTGTGGCAACTTCTCGAACCTCTCGACCACCAAGACAATATAACAATGCGTTTTTACTGCCCAGTGATATTTTCAGCAGAAGGTAATTGTCGCCATTTTTATGAAACGTACCGCCCGTCGTGATCTAGGGTTGCCCGGGTCCTGTATTTGAGCTTCGTATTAAATAACTCACAGTTTATTTTTACAAAAGGAAACTTTTTTATGTGTACATATCTATATGTATAAAGGAGCAAAGGAGATTTTTTCTCGTCTTATTCATGGCCTTTTTGTAGGCTAAGTGCGTTGTGAGTCACCAATCCGCATTTGACCTGCTCACTACTCTGGAACTCAAATGTATGTCAAAAGACTGTGGTGGCGGAGTGGCTTAAAAGTCAACTGCTAAGGCAAAATTGCTTTGTCAAACCTTTTAGAGCATCTGTCTAATAATATTATTTTTCACACACGAGCTTTAAGCTGAAGGTAAACTTTGCCAGGAGTCTGCATAGATACGTTTGAAAAGAAATTCAAACGTATATTACCCTGACACACTAAAGTTGTGGTGGCAGAGTAGTTCGAGTAGTTGCTCGGAACACACAGATTGCAAGTTAGAATACAGAACTCCACAGACTTGAACAATAAAAAAAATATATTTGCATTGTTTACGTGAGACTTTTAACAAACAATTAATATTATTTATGAATTTTGTTTGTCAATCGCAAGGTAGTGTGTCTAATGTTTTTATTTTTCTAGTTTTTTTTTAATATTTAGTAGTTTAAGCATAATTATACAATAAAAATATTTCTGCATTTGTTCTCAGAACAAACTTAAGCTGTGTTAAGTTTCATACTCAAAGGTGCAAAGATTTTGCTTCACGCATTAATATTATGATAAATGTACACAAAAAACCAAATAATTATATCGCTCGTCAATATTATAATATCTTAATCTTAATTATCTGTATACTCTGATAAAGATCAGCTCTGCGTTCTACTAATTAAAGTTATCCCTCGGATCGGATTGTACACGGCGTGTACCCTTGAATAATTAATTATTCAATTGTGATTGAATATTGATAGAACTTTATTGCTACGCTGTACCTCCGACCAAAGTCTAGACGATCATAATAATTATATTTGGACCGGCTCTCACAAAGCCAACTGATCTTAAATTAAGAGACCAACATCACGACTTACTACAGACTGCACCGAAGGGGTAAGCAGAAGTGTAACACCGTCTATTGGCTTGATAATATTTAGGTGCCATCGTAAAAGATAGCGAGGACGCAATTTTATCATAACTAGATACATGTCTTTGAAATTCTTCTCAAACGTATGCATGTTTCTTCTCGATGTTATATCACAGTAAAACTTGTGGTGTGATTAATCAGTGTACTTAAGTTCAACCTTTAAGGTCGACCGGGGTCGAACGTGTAACCTTCATTTTCTCAACCTACAAATTATTATTCTCAAAGAAAATTCATTTGTTCTCATTGTTACAGAAGATCTATGTAAGGTCGGCCTCCACAATATTGTCTGTTATAAAGAACACGTTTCATGACAAAAACTAACCCACAGAAAGTAATGTTTGAAATAATAAAAGAGAATACTCGTATGTTCGCCACACTGAAGCGAACAAGGAAAACATTTCGTATGTAGGTATAACAGTTACAATAAATTAAACTGTACATATGTTTCTTATATAAGAACAGAGTAACGCTTGAGAGAACACGATAATAATGTTAGACTTTGGGACATCTACTTCTAGATGAGGGTGTCTGTAATTTACCTCGGTTTAGTATGGACTTTTGAATCTTGGAAATTTTTAAACCTATAGATTGAATACAGATAAATCTTAGTAATCTTCACGCCTTCCCATGGCCACTCCGCAGGGGTAGGCAAAGGTGTGTAGTCAGTACCCACACAACCACTTTCTGTCAGAGTTATATTTTAAGTGACAGATGGCGAGTCCATCGCCATTACTCAATTTCTTCCCAAAGATACGCAGGCTTTTCTCTCGATGATTTCCTTCACCATAAAGCTCGTGGTGTGACTAATCACAGTACTTAAATTCAGAATAACTCATTAGTACAATTGGTATTTGAACTTGCAATCTTTGTGTTGTAGGCAACTACTCGAACCACTCGACTAGCACGGCTACTTCTCCCGGTTTTAGTAATTTGTTTGTTAAATTATTTCCATGTATAAAGTTTTCCCTCATGTACTTGAATGAAATAGGCAGAGAAGTAACCTTAGAGGAAGAGAAAGAAGAGAATAAAAGTTATAGGGTGTTGTGAATACATCAGCATGACGATGATATAGAGAGAATTGGCGCTCTATCCTCTGCCTACCCCATTAGGAACTCGGCGTGATGATATAGTATAGTAGCATTTTTTTTATTAGTATCTTTTTCCTTGTGTCCTATCACAAATGTTTCTATTTTTTTTTCTAGAATTAATACAAATCGCCGGGTTCCCGTTTGTACCTTAATACTGTTCCTTAACGTAGTGTACAATGTATTATCCAGTGGGGTACATTTTCGGAAACCTATCGTATTTATTTTCCCATTACCTGCGACGTTCACATAGAACTAACAAAGATCATATAAAAAAAAAATAGAAACGTCAAATAAAAGCGAATGTAGTTAGCAAAATGAGCGCAGATGTCGCTAGTTGTACCCTCATAGACGGCAAAGGTGGACTGATATTATTTTTCTTTTTACCTTCAAAGGTTAATAGAGATTACTTTTTGTATCGTGTCTAACGCACCATGAATTTTTATGGCTCAGCCATTTTATGTAGATACTTGATCTCCCGGACTGCTACTGGTCGAGCTTAATAGAAAAAGCTTTAAGCTTTGAGCTATATAGTTCGGCGCACAGATTGATTGAAAGCCTTGGTGGCCAAGGT
Source organism: Drepana arcuata (assembly GCA_016069955.1). Classification (NCBI taxonomy): domain Eukaryota; kingdom Metazoa; phylum Arthropoda; class Insecta; order Lepidoptera; family Drepanidae; genus Drepana; species Drepana arcuata. Next base: position 4,095 of record JACCPG010005733.1, on the reverse strand, counting down.
TCGAATTTCAAATATATCAATGAGTTTTTCTGAACCTAAGTACGGTGATTAATCACACCTAGAGCTTTGCGGCGAAGGAAAATTAGGAAATAGAAATTTATAAGGAGCATACGTTTGAGAGTAAATTAGTTTGTGTAAGTAGTCGTGCTTGAGAACCGTCGGCGGACTCGCCATCTTTCAAGTTGGCATCTAAATATATATAGGCTTTTGTTTCATATCTGCCTACCAAATAGGGGTAGCAGGAAAGGTGTAAAGATTAATATATGAAAACGACAAATACATAAATAGACAAATATCTGTGCACTGTGTAAAATTCCCAAGCGACCCATCGCCTGACGACAAATGTCTTTGTACTCTAGCGTAGATAATGCTTATTACGAAACTCTAAATAACTCTCATAATAAATTAAAAACACAAGCAATAGAATGACAAAATAGAACAATAAAAACGAACCAATGCAAATCCGGCCAATACTGGATTAGTTCGCTTTGTTCAGAGCAAACTAATCCAGTATTGGCCGGATGTAACCGGCCGCAGGCGGTATAAACCAAAACTAGCCGGCTTGCAGTGTGATGTATGACAGAAATTGCAATAATTTTAACTGTACTGGTAAAAAGTCAAGGATTGACGTCGAATACGTTTCCAATAGTTGTTTATTACAATAGTTTTTGACATTGATGAAAATTTTAATGGGTTCGAAACTTCATTTGATGAATTGTTTTATTGTGAAATTCCAAATAGTTTTATTTGGTGTCCGATATTTGTCCGTGGTGGCCGAGTGGTTCGAGCAGTTGCCTGCGACACGAAGATCGCAAGTTCGAATTCCGACTGTACCAATGAGTTTTCTGAACAGTTTTCTAAGTACAGTAATTTGTCACACCATGAGCTTTACGGTGAAGGAAAACATCGAGAGGAAGCCTGCATACGTCTGAGGAGAAATTCAAAGGCGTATGTATAGTCGTGCTTGAGTAACGGCCATGGACTCGTAATCTGTCACGTTGGCACCTAACCTCCTACGGAAATATCCATACCTCTGGCGGAAAGTGGGTATTACCCAAAAACCTCTGCCTACCCCTTCGGGGACCCTTGTGGGAAGGCACGAGGGCATATTTTGTATTTTTTTAAACACTCTGTACACAAATAAACTAAAAAGAAATGCCTTCTGACATACGAGTACACATTAGTTATGTACCGCCAAGCCATTAATTCCACGCGTTACTTTTATAGCTTTCAGGTGTAAAATCCTGATTTATTCGCCATATATGCACGTTGCAAAATATGTAATGGTTCTGCATACGAGAAGACAAGACTAAGGGTCTAAGGGTGAAGAAGAGATGAAGACACATTTCAAAGATAATAAAAAATAAGATTCACACGAGATGGAAAGTATGAAAAAGATATTGAAAGAAGGATAACTGCCGGAAATAGGGTGAATGGAGCCATGTCGGCGTTGATGGACAGTAAAAGTCTGAGCAAGAATGCTCGAGTCTGCTGTCCACAACACGATATTGGTACCTACCTTATTGTATGGCAGCGAATCCTGGGTATGTCAGAGGATGTATGAAAATAGCTTGAATGCAGTCGAGATGCGATCTCTTCGAAAAATGTGCGGCGTAACGATATTAGATCGAATCCGCAATGAAGAGATTCGCAAATCAACTGGCGTGAATGAGGGCGTGATTGTAAAGATGAAGAAAGGCATGTTACGTTGGTTTGGACACATAGAAATGATGAGTGAAGAAAGATTGACGAAACAGACATACAAAGCAAAAGTGTGTGCAAGAAGAGGCAGAGGAAGGCCACGTTCCAACTACCTGGATCAAATAGATCGGACTCTCAAGGACGGGAACGTTAAGAGTACTCGAAACCGACGAGCATGTATGAAGAGACTGATGAATGTGGACGAAGCGAAAGAGGTATGTAATTCTACAGAGAACTGGCTGGCCTAGCCCGCTAGGGACTTGGCGTGATGATATGTATGTATGTATGTAAAAAATAAGAATATATATCTGTCGCAAGTATTTATGTGTATTGTGTTATCTAATAATATCTTCTATATGTTATCTTTTAAAACGTATGCAGGTTTCCTCTCGATATTTTCCTTCACCGTAAAGCTCGTGGTGTGACTAATCACTGTACTTAACTTCAGAAAAACTCATTGGTACAGTCGGGGTTTGAACTTGCGATCTTTGTGTCGCAAAACTCGAACCACTTGGCCACCACGGCTGTTTACGATACCAGATATATAATATCAGAAGATTCATATATAACATTCACTCGAGGCTGATTTGAGCCCAATCATAGAGCTGTCGAGGTTGAACTAAATTCATTTAACGTAATCTCATTATGTACGCCTATGTTGGTGTAATGTTACGCGAGTAGCGAATTACCTCTGGCATGTGCTTAAGACACTTGGATGGATGAGAATACTTTAAAGATAAAAAAAACATATTTAAAAGAATAATAATATATCTTTCTATATATCCTGTGGGCAGAGGTATACTGCCTACATACTATAGCTAATAGAACGCTGTAAATGAGGACTATTGAAAAGTAATTAATTTTGTTTATTGACGCAACTAAATGTATCTGCAGAGAAACTCGGGACATGTAACAGGTTTGCCTGCACCCTCGGGAGAACTTGGCGTTATCTCTCATGCTGATTTGAGTAGTGGTTGAATTAAGAACATGGTTCCATTCCAAATTCAAAGTATATAGCGATAGACGTTGATTTTAAGTGTATTCATAAATAAATAGCGAGACTGGTGGGCAGAGAGGGAGTAGAGTTTACAGTTCTCTCTAGACTTCTTTCGCTTCATCTATAGCTCAGTCTCTTTTTACATGCTCGCAAGTTTCGAATACTCTTGACATATCCATTCTTGAATGTGCGGTCGATTTGATCTATGTAGTTAGTCTGTAAACTCTAGACTCTAAACCACCGAGGGGGTTTTAGTGAGTAGAAATCTCACATAGCACGTTCTTCCTCCCCTAGGACTGTCAGGTACATATAGGTTTCCCCCTTGTCAAAAAAAGGTAGTTAGGCTGTGGTCCTACGCCATTTTTGTTTTCAAGTGATCGAAATAAACTACTCAAATGAGTTCTCATACAGTGCAAAATTTATGAGAACTCAGAACTTGGGCAAATCGAATTAGCCTTTAATCAAACCATGACGTAAGGTTGCCTTTTATGTATCAAATTTAGGACATAATACAGTTAGTGAAAACTTCTCAATTGGCCCAGTTTCCCGTAATCAGCGGCTTCCGCCCCCTTATCATGTACAACCTCGTTTGATGTCGGCTAAACTTTGATTGGTGTTGTGCCTATATAGTTATTCAGTTGAATTTAAACTTTGCTAATAGGAAACATGGTACATAATCGACTAATCATTATTGCATTTTTTACGGTCGACTGTTTCTATTGCAGAAAAGTTGTATGGCAAAATAAGGTGTCGTCCGTTGCATTTGGTATGGTAACATTAACATTCTCTTGTTTCACGGCTTTACACAAGAGTCCTCGAAGGAATAGGTACGCAGAATTGTGCAGGTATTACTCACATATTTTACCGGAGATATATTTTTTATGTCAACGTGACCAATAGCGAGGATGTCGCTGTTACTCAAGCATACTGAGAAGGAAATCAAAGGCACTCGCACCTAAAATATATCTCTGGTGGAAAGTGGGTGCATGGGCACTATTTACACGCCTCTACCTACCCATGCGGGAACCTTTGTGGGAAGGCGTGAAAAGAAAGTGTTCAAACTTAGCTCGCATTCTTGCAGCGAAATATCAATTAAGTTGAAATGTTCTGTATCGACTATTTTATAAGGTTCGAAATACATTGAGTAAACGGTTACTAAAAGGAATATATACGCTTGGAAGTTAAACGAGTTCCCGGGAACGATGTCATTGGAATTCGAAACAAAATTTAATCAGATGGTAATAAGGACGCGCAGGAGATTAGTACCCACTTCACTCTATTTGTAAAACGGGCGACAGTTTAGATGGAAATGCTTGTAATTGGCGTAAATGCCATTGGAAAGTGAGCCTTAAAGCCGAATAGTAAAAATGCAATATACGTGAAGATCGAACAATAGG
>JACCPG010005732.1:0-21573 GCA_016069955.1 Drepana arcuata | reverse complement strand
GTAAAGTATGTAAGTAAGTTAGAATGCTGGATATGTTAGAAGATGTATGAAAATACAGTTGACGCGTTCCCTTCGAAAGATGCACGTCATATTGATTGATATTGATATTGAATGTGCTAGGAAGAGATTGGTAATCGTGAACGAGGGTGTTTGTTGCTGACTTGCGGACCCTGTTTTGTTTCATTCACATTCATCAATCTCTTCATACATCGTCGCTGGTTTAGAGAGTATAGTGGTTTTGTCGGGCATCTATATAAAAAAAATTATGTTTGTCTGTAGATACGTCCTTTGTAGAATCGTAAACGGCTGGACCGATTTTAATAAAATTTTCTGTCTTGGTGGATTCGAGAATGGTTCAGATTCACAATTGGACCCGATAGGTGGCGTTGCAATCGTGTTTCAGGAAGCTTAACATTTTCACCCGGGCGAAGCTGTCCCTTTCTGTGTGTCTCGAGGTGGATTCGAGAATGGTTCAGATTCACATTTGGACTCGACAGGTGGCGCTGCGATCATGTTTCGAAAAATTTTACATCATAACCCGGGCGAAGCTGGGCGGGACAGCTATAAAAATTGCTTTTATACAAAGACAACTTACCCATAACACTTTTTTCAAGCGAGTCGGAGCTATTGCTCTCCTTAGAGTCGGGTTGCAAGGGCTTATGGGGATCATGTTTGTCCCACTCATTATGCCGGCATGACAGGTGCGGCAGCCTTTGAGACACAGAATACAGGTGGGCGTTGACCTCTGCCTGCAACTTTTGACTTTGAACGCTGTAGTACTCCTCACGTGAACGGTATTCGCTGAAAATATATTAGTCGTTATATTGTTTTTTGTTAGTTAGTAAGTAGTGCCCACACACTTTCCGCTAGATATATTTTAGGTGCTTACGTGACAGATGACGAGTCCGTCGCCGTTACTCAAGCACGACGATACATAAACTTCCTTAAAATAAAGACTTAAAATTTCTTCTCAAACTTTCTTTCCCCGTAAAGCTCGTGATGTATCTAATAACTGTACTTAAGTTCAGAAAAACTCATTGGCACAGTCGAGATTCGAACTGGCTACCTTTGTTTCGCAGACACTCTAACCACTCGGTCACTACGGCTCTATTTATGAAATATAGGAAATAAATAGTAAAATAATAATTCTCACTTGTATTGGTATTCGGCTTGTATCGGGTATCCACGACGTGAATAATCAACTGGAATTATAGTAATGTAATTGCCACTATTTTGAACATTAGGGCTTTCTCCGTATGCTCCCATATCTGTTTGATGTTCCATCTAGCAGACGTGATCTAGTTTTGTTTTGATTATGTGATTTTCAAGACATCGCAACTATCGATCGGATTTCGCGCCGCCGCGCCGCGCCTCCGTCTTCAATATATCTATTGTGTCTATATCTCTATGGCTAGCCTCTCGAATATAAAGCAGTTGCTTTCCGTAATTACTTAGCTATTATATGCAATGTATTTTATTGTGTATATATTTTGTTATGAATTGTATCATGCACTTCTTGTATTTTAAGTTTGTATTAGTATTTATTACTTCCGATGTAAACACCAATTTATGTTCTACTAATGCTTTTGATTACCAGGATCATTTAAAGTTTTAACTTTAAAACTTTAAATCTCTAATCTACAAAAGAGGAAAGATCAGATGAGGTAAAACAAATGTCTAAGTACCCTCGTTTGTACTCTGCAATCTCTACAAACTATTTTCTACAAATATTTTTCAACAGTTTGCCACTGTAATAAATGATAACGTGATATGTTAACAACGGCCTGAATAAAATTATTTTTAGTGAGACTAAATATTATAAAAGTGTTTTAATTGATTTATTCGTTATTTACTAAAGTAAACCTTTTCTGTTGTAAACAGTATCAATCCCGACCTTAGACTGTTTCAATTGGAGTGATAAAAAGCAATTATAATGACAGTGGAAAGACAAACGTATCTTTTGACAAAATAGAAAAAGTTTGCTCAGCTGGCAACTGAATTTGTTTATTTACTTTATTTGTACATATGTATTTAAGAATTTAGAAACATAAGATTCATGGCCGTTTTAGTTCTCCATGTTTGTTTATTGAAACACTTTAAATAACGACCATTTTACGCGTTTAAAGAAAGAAATGTTTATCTTGTTAGTTTCCATACGTAAAACAGGTAGGTATTTGCGCTCTGAAATCCAATAAACAATAATAATCACAGAAGGTGAAATTCAGAGTGTTATCAAAAATCTGTTTCGAATCGCCTCGTGATATCAGCTCCAATCATTATTACGAATGGAGGCAAAATTAAGGGAATATCGGGCCTTGAGACGTCGTAAAGAAATTATTGAAAAGACAAAAGAGAAGATTGAAAACTCAAAAAAGAAATTGTATGAGTTACTAATCCCAAAATTTTTCACCAATATGGGCAATGATAAAAAGGATGAGGAAGTATATCTGGTAAGTATTTGTTAATTAGATAAATTTTATTTGCAATAACACCAATAAACAATATTTTCAATAGACACTTGTATAACTAACCACTTGTAGTACTTGTAAATCCTTGTAAAAGAACCCTAAGTTACTCCTTTTTACATCAGCTATCTGCCAGTGAAAGTCCCATCAATGATTTTTCGTGTGTATAACATATAAAAAACCTTGTAACACTCACATTTAAGGTCTAAATTATTTCCATCATTAATTAACATTATACCCCAACTATACAGATCTTCATTCTAATATTACAGATGGAAAATGAGGATGAGGCAGAGGAGTATGAAGATGAAAATGAGGACAGAAATGACATAACATCAGAAGTTAGTGAATTAGAATCAATAGAGGAGGAATATGAAAAGCCTTGGAGAGAAAGCTTAATAAGATGGGCCATATATTTCTGCATATGGCTAGTCTTCTACATAATCTTCTTGAAGCTACAATTTGGAGCTGTATATTTTGTTCTAACACTACTCATTGGCATATACTTAAATACACGAACACGCCCGAGGAAGAAAGGTGAAGCGTCTGCATACAGTGTGTTCAATAAGAATTGTAAAAGTATAGACGGAACATTGAAAGCCGAAGAGTTAGAAAAACAGTTTTTATATGGAGGAGCGGTAAAGATGTTTTAATGTGGTTGTCAACCAAAATAAAACAATAAATGCTATTTAAATTAATATATATTTGTTTATTAGTAACATTTAGAAATTGACAATAATATATATATTTAAATTAAAAGAATAAGGAATGCAACAAAGGTGTTTTATATATTTATTAATACCTAATTTCAAATAGGTGCTCACAAATTAATTGCACCAAATAATATGACAATATTTTCAATGATTTTTTTAACAACATTGAGCAAGAGCAATAAAAAGGAATGTTTTGATAAATATATATTATTGTATATACAATGAATAAGTTTATGTGTTACATAAATTACGGTGTCCATGTTGCTTCAATAAAATCCTGATATATACACAGCATAGCTATCTTCATTGGAACAACAACAAAAGCAATACAATAATTTTGAATTTCATTTTTAAAAGAATTTACTTTCTGATATCAAAAAGCCTAAGCTTACAATCATACGAGATGAGTTCAGAAAAACTCATTGGTACGGTCGGGATTCGAACTTGCAATCTTTGTGTTGCAGACAACTAAAACCTTTTATTAAGCTATAGCACATATCGCGGGCCTTGGGCCTTGAGGCCTTGAGCGTGGAGACCGAATCCAGAAATTCCGTAACGAAAATTACCTAACACATTCGGATATAGAACAGTTCCAAATTCAAAATTGCCGGGAAATATGGAAACAACTGAACTGAAAAAGCATGCCTAGTACGTAAGCAGCTGTTTGTGAGAAAGTATATAGGTGTATTGTATAAGTTGATAAAAAATGCTAAGCAATAGCTTAACCGCGGCAGTCCCCGATTGCCACACGTTTTTTGTTTATAGCCAATTGTGGCCCACAGCTGGGCAAAGGCATCCCTCCTGTCTTCCACTCCCCGCGATCGAGCGCTACCTCCGACTAATTGCTTTATAATATAATATATCCTCACGCCTTCCCACAAGGGTCCCCGAAGGGGTAGGCAGAGGTGTATAGGTAATACCCACACACCCACTTTATATATTATTATATAACCAATTTTTATATACATGTTAATAAAAAATATCTTTTAATTTATTTTAAATAATGCAATGGATATATTTGATTGACAGACTGACAACATACAACCACAATTACTTTATAGAAAAACGTAAAAGCTAACAACCATTCACTGTGATTGATCTCAGGAAACTGGGTGAATGAACACATTCAAAATAATTTTAAAACCTATTTAAACCACAGCTGCCACATTATCCAGTAAACTAGGCTCATTCTATTTGAATACATTTTTGTTATATTTATAATAATAATTATTATATTTACAATTCCCACACCTCTGGCTACCCCTTCGGTGGTGTATAGATAGTACCCACACACCCACTTTCCGCCCGCTATACTTTTTTTTTGGGTGCCAACGTGACAGATGGCGATGGTGATGATCCATGGCCGTTACTCAAGCAAGACTTTCTTCTCAAACATGGGCCATTTTTCCTTCACCGTAAAGCTCATTGTGTGACTAATCACTGTACTAAGTTCAGAAATACCCTTGGTGTTGCAAGCGTCCATAGGCGGCGGTAATCGCTTAACATCAGGCGGACCGCGTGCTTGTTTGCCACCCGTGTGTTATATATTTAAAAAAAAGAAAAACTCAATGGTAGTCGGGATTAAAACTTGCAATCTTGCAGGCAATTACGCCAACCATTCGGCCACCACGACTTTTCTAATTTCATTAAGTCTACCGCGCGATTACAAGACACATTCATCCGATAAATCTGGAAACAGAAAGTACCCTATATACATTCCTGAAATATTATAAAAATAATGTATTTATAGTATACAAAACATTATAAAAACCATTCAACAGTTTGTGTGGAAAGCCCAGCATACATATATGATGTACATCACTAGCTGCGGCTCGCGGCTTATCCGGTAAAACTGTCATTGATTTGATCGTGGAATAGTATATTTTTATGGAATACTATGCATTAATCTTATACAATAGGCACAATACATAATTTTGCTAGGATATTTACTATACTAACAATACATTGAAAGTATAATTTAGTTTATAAAAAGATTGAGTTTATATAATTATTTACTTATCTCAAAAATTATACATGTAAAATGGCACAAATAGTTATTTCATTTAAAACTGCAAGTGGACAATTTAAGGCACCTCTGAGTATTAACAAGTTACATACATTTTGCTTCCGTTATTAAATATATTTTTTTTAATAAATTAATTCAAATTTAAAATTCATAATCTGCAGAAACACATATTAATAATATTTTATTATAATTTATATCTTCACACTGAGTCCCTCAAGGGGTAGAAAAGAGAGAGAATTTATTTATTAAGTTATTAAACCCATAGAATAACCTGCCACCATTGACGTAACTATAGTGTCAATTTGTTTTTTTTTTATATACTTCCGCAATCTATAGGAAGGTAGGTATATACTATCACATAAACTACAAACAGGCGTAGTAATCAAAGCTTAAAACTAATTTGTTGGGTGCGGAAGAAAAATGCGTGCTTATTATGCGAAATTATGCAAATAAATAACATTATAACATTATAATATTGTTCTTGCAATATACACTCAAATTGATTAACGCATATAACGCAGGCTAAATTCAACATATTAATAGTATAATAATATATAATATATCCTCACGCCTTCCCACAAGGGTCCCCGAAGGGGTAGGCAGAGGTGTGTAGGTAATACCCACACACCCACTTTCCGCCAGAGGTATATTAGGTGCCAACGTGACAGATGGCGAGTCCATCGCCGTATTTTATTATTATAAAAGTAACCTCGTAACTACGAGGGACAATTTTTTTTGTTCCGTTCCGTTTCTGGAACTTTTGCTACTTAACCGAAGTATGCTGAAAATAAAGGCCCCCCCGCCAGTCCCTAGAGGGAAAGGGGAAGGGGGGGGAGGAAACTCCCTGTGGGTTTTGAACCTCTGCTCAGAGCGTTGCTTGTTCGCAAGCTGAGATGGACCAGTGGATTTTAGTAATATAATTTGAGTCTGGTCTTCTACTGCGACGGCCCGGGCTGACGCTCGCAATGGACGGAGAACTAATGCGAATATTGAACACGCCTTTTATAAGAATCGTCGTCTCATAATTTTTTTCATTTTATTGTTTATACTAGTATCAAATAGATACATAAATAAATAGCTACAAGTATGGATTTACAAACCATATTAGACTAAGCTGCACATAAAATAAGCTGCCCAAGATAACACATGAAAATAATGTAACAAGAAAACAGTAACAACACAATAATAAATAAACAAATAATTCTATGGAATGAACTGAAAACTGATTAGAAAGCAAAGCTGCTTATTTTTAACTAAACTACTAATTAATTAAACCTATAAATTTTTGGTATCATCCATCACAAACTTTACTAATTAAATCCGTTATTGGGGCGTTTACGTATTATGCTACAAAATATGCGATCCATTATCTATTTATAAAAGTGTAAAAAAAATTCATGCTATCCAATTTAGTCTTATTGTAATTGAGAACACAATGTTCATCTCATTATTACTATTGTCACTTTTGCTATAAAAAGTTCGTCTTATAATATTGATTTAACACACGTGTATATAAAATCTGTACTTGTGGATGACTAGTAGGAAAAATGCTTCAAAACACTTACTTCTTAAAGCTAATATGCACCTTAGACGCACGTAAGAAGGTTTAATTTGACGCTATAGGCGTTTGAGATCTGTGAAACGTTCTGCAGAAGGTAAATCTGCAATAATTCGGACTCGGCAAGAACGGGTTGACATCAAGACCACGCTTGACGTCGGGCAGAAGAAAAACTACGCTCATAGCTATGAACATATGCCATAGAGAATGAACAATTTTATAATTCTGCTCAGTTTGAAGGAATCCATAGGAGATCAGACCAATCGAAACTAAAATAATACCAAGTGGCATGTATTTCGTGTAGTAAGTTCTTGGATAGCGCATACTGCGGATCTTCCTGAAGTCAACGTACCAGGAGACGAACAACACTGTAACACCCACCGCAACTGGCAATAGGAAAGCCACAAACGACCTCATATTCCACGTGGTAAGCAGAGCTATCACTATAGCACCTGTCAGTTGAAACGAAGACCGCATTTTATCCGTGACAATACTCATTGCTAATAATGTGACCCAGAAAGACATGATACCACAGTAGAAGTCTCCGAACTGTAGGATGTTTCCTCTCATGATGCAATAGGCGACCTGCGCAGGCGCATCGCATGCGTGGTAGAACGTTGAGAACACCATTGTGAACGCGTACATCATTGCTTCTGTGTAGTAGAGTCGTATCATGGCGACGTATATTGAGAGAATGAAGAGTAAGTTGCTTAGCGTGAGCAACAGTACAGAGACTAGCATGTGCATTTTGCTGTCCATTCTAGATTCGTCCGAGCAGTCCCAGCCTGAAAGGAAGAAAAAGATTTTTTATTCGGATGACAACCTGATAAAAACCAGCTGTGCCCCATGGTTCATAATAATAATCCATATCTGTGGCAAATTTTAAAATTAAATTAAATTAAATTTTAAAGAAAATCTGGGATATCCGGAATGTAAAAAATCACACAGCTGGCCTTGTGTACGTGAAAGTAGCGAGACACATAAATTATGTTAGAACTAATATCTTAGCGTTTGACAGTTATGTCACTTGACTAACCCTAATTGACAACTAATGTGACAGCATTATATTGACATGTTGACAGGTTCACTCGAGAATACGATTAGACACGTAAGGATAAAATTAATAATTCTAATCAAACCCATACTCAAGCTGGGAGCATCAAGAATTCCCGTACCGGCGAGCATGCATAAAGAGACTGAAGAATTTGGTTAGAGCGAATGAGGTTGGCACGTCTAGAGAGGACTGGCACTCTACTCTCTGCCTAACCACTGTGGGACTCGACGTGATTATATGTTTGTAAATACTATAGAATTCCTATTCCTTCTCTGATAAATCACTCAACTTAAGTTCAGACAAACTAGGTTTAAACTAGTTAGGTGCAGATTGATCTCAGCTCCTACTCTCATGCTCGAGGCACATACTTTTGAATTACAATTGCATTATAAAATAATATACAATGAACAATGGAAACCGGCGAGCATGTATTAATGAGGATGAAGCAAAATAGTTCTGGCTCGCTACTCTCTGCCTGCCCCGTGAAGGACTTGGATTTATGATATATATATGTGTGTGTAATATGCAAGTCTACTTACTTCCGTATCCAGCCGAGCAGGAGCAGAATGACATCACCATCCCCCCAAAGGTGTTCAACAGACAGTTGCCGTGGTTGCTACATCTCCCGCTCACACATGACGTGGAAGACACGGACAACACTATCGTAGCGTTACACTCGGACGTGCCCACCCTTGTATCATTCCATCCTTCTCCGTCCTGCTCTGAGCCGTTAGAATCCACGTAGTACTTCGTGCCGTTGTCCGAAGTGCGACAAGGACACACGACCTCGTCGCAAAATAGCTTCAATGTAACATACCACGTCCCACTGTCAGGGAACGGTATTATCACCTTGTCATATATGGATTCGGAGTCCGTGCTGTTAAGCACAAATATAGCTTGTTTCACTTGGTCGTTATACTTGCAGTGGCCAGACTCAAGAGGCACGCTTGCATGACCAATGTCCACGCAAATCACGGCCTTGAAAAACTGGTTGTCTTCAGTAAATGCTAGCAGCGCGCCCTTTTTAAACTCTCTTTTATATCCCATGTAGTACTTAAGACTCATCAATAAGCTTGCCTCTATCGCCAAACTCCCACCGATGTCCAAGAACTGATTCACTTTAAACCTCAAAGTTTTAATCTCGTTAGAACTTATGTTCACTAAACTAGTGGCGTCTTGAAGGTCTGTAGTAGGCAAGCCGTAATCAAAAGTGAAAAACCGACCTTTGTCGTCGCGCATAAGATCGAAGACTGTATGGTTGTCGGCTTCCTCCAAATCTGTCCTTAAATAGTACGATTCACAGTCAGCTATTTTAGAGACATTGCCTTTGACGTGGTCTAGCCGTATATATTGCCAGGCGTTTGGATGCACCGAGAAAGTTATTGTTTGAAAATTGCTTAGTTTAGGATCGAATGCGCACGAGACGAGATAATCAGTTTCAGTGGGTAAAGCTAACGACTGGGCCCTAAAATGGACTTCATCATCAGCTAAAGACGTGTTAATGATCGTTACGTTCAGACTAATAGGGTCAAGAGTATCTGTAGACATGCATTTGAAATTTGCGGGCAGATCTGCATAGTCCACCGTAAGGGCAGCATAACAATCTATTTGTTCTATATCTCTCTCTATTTTCACTTGTAAATCTGTGTATAATATCGTTTGACAATCTGCCACAAGACCTGAAATCAGAAATTATTTTATTACCAACTATATTTACCCCGCAGTTGCTGCGTTAAAATAATAAATATGATAACTGCTACATTCCCTTAGTTTCAATATAAAACTATAAATTTAATTTTTCCACTGGAATCACTATCCATTGACGAAAACCGAATTAAAATCTGTTGCGTAGTTTCAATGATCTATACTATACTGAAATGGAAATGCATTCACCAATATGCAGTAATTCATAGTGAGCTGATATATCTACACGACAGAAAAATAAAGTAGGCATGTCATATGCCCTACGACCGGTTCGAGTACGAGCCGTACAATTCGGTAGTATATTATTTGAATTACTTTATACTTTACAACTTACTAAATCGTGTTCATATACATCGACTGACGGTCAAGGGTCAATGGACATATCAAGAGTACCTACCCAAAAACAGCGAGCATGTATGTAAAACACGTTCATTCGACGTGACAATCAATTAAAAATATATTCAAAGTCATATTGTAGAAGGGTTTAAATATGCCACTAACGAATACAGCATCAAGTTACAAAATGTGGTCTATTACATCAATGAGCTGAATAACCGAGCTGCAATTGCCTGCATTATGTGGAACAGGAAGCGAGCGACATCAGCGCGATAGGCGACTACTATCAATTGAACTGATTTTGTCACTGGGCTATGCTCAGTTTGACCTTACTGGCAACTATCATTATATTTGTTTAACTTGGGCTTTATATAATCATATTTATATAAAAAAGCAATAATGTAGACAGATACGAACTTAATTACAGAGATTAGTCACTCCACGTGCTTTACTATGAAGGAAAACATCGAGAGGAAACCTGCATACGTTTCAAAAATATCTATGCCGTGGGTATAGTTGTGCTTGAGAAATGGCGTCTAAAATATAACTCCGACGAAAAGTGGGTCTGCCTATATCTTCGGGGACCCTGCGTGATATATACGAATGCTCAAAGGATTGTGTAAAATGTTGATTGGGAACGAAAATTGTATGGAGTCGAATGTAATATATATATGTATAGGTACATATATGATAAGTACCTATCGTATTAGTTAAGATAAGGACAAAAGTATTCGTGACGTAATTGGCGAGATATAACGACTAATCGGACGAATAATAGGACAGAAAAAGCAACAAAATCCTTAGTCCTGACGGCAAATAATCATACAGGTAGATGGATCCGCGAAGACGCGCCCCACCAATTCTAGTCGAGGTCGCGGGATGCGGGGAGTATGACCCAAGTCTATTAATTGTAGTGTGCGTGTGCACTCAGGTAATCAGTGTGTACCGACAATACTTAAACATTAGTTGAAGGTTGCACACTTACATTATAAACTATGAAGGCGCGTCTTCATATGAAAGTACACTTGACTATATTCTAATTATTAATTATATTCATTAAGCGCGAGCAAAACCGCACAGCAAGTTATAATAATATATACATATATATATATCCTCACGCCTTCCCACAAGGGTCCCCGAAGGGGTCGGCAGGGGTGTATAGGTAATACCCACACTAACTTTCCGCCAGAGGTATATTAGGTGCCAACGTGACAGATGGCAAGTCCATCGCCGTTACTCAAGCACGACTTTACATACGCCTTTGAATTTCTTCTCAGACGTATGCAGGTTTCCTCTCGATGTTTTCCTTCACCGTAAAGCTCGTGGTGTGACTAATCACTGTACTTAAGTTCAGGAAAACTCATTGGTACAGTCGGGATTCGAACTTGCGATCCTTGTGTCGCAGGCAACCACCCGAACCACTCGTCCACCACGGCTTACAAATTAAGACGTTATAATGATCAATATATTACCTTGCTGCTCAACTTTTTGCGTCCTCGGATCCTCCCATTTGATGTACACGAGGGCATACCAATTGCCTGGCTTCGGATTCTCTATACTATACGTTCTGTTCTTGCCATCAGATAAAAACTCTAAGATGTGAACATCATCTCTAGTGGCTGGATTCACGAAATGTTTGGGGAAATCGTAACCATCGGGATTGACGGCTGGATACGAGCCGTGTTTTATGTTGATTATGACATCTTGTGGATGGCAGGAACCTGAAAAATTGTTACGTTAATAATTATAACACAGGCACATTTAACAATTTAACAACAACATTTAATGATTTTTGCAGCAAAATGAATCAGGAACAAATACATAACGGTCGGCAACGCGCGAGCGATACCCCCCTGGTGTTACAAGCGTCCATAGGCGACGATAACCGTTAACCATCAAGCGGTTCCCATTCTTGTTTACCACCCTAATCTAACAACAATTACCAGTGTCTGCGCCCTTTCAATGCTAACTGTGAAAATATTGATAGAGTCAACAACGCCCAAACAATGACCTTGTTGCAAGCGTCGAGGTAACCGCTTACCATTAGGCGGCCCGCATGTTTATATGCCTGATTAGTGGTTTAAAAAAATGTGCTTGTCTCAGTATCGACAAGAACAAACTAATTGCCTTATGGCGCACGCACGCCATTGCGGTCGTCACCTCTAGACGTAATACTACATATATTTTTATTTTTTTTATTTCATTATTAACGTGGTTAATACATTTTATGTTAGTTTGCACATAGAAAGGATGCGCGAAGAATTATTGACGAAACAGATATACAATGCGAAAGTGAGTGAAAGAAGAAGCAAAGGAAGACCATGTTCCAACCACTGTAACTGTCAAGTACATGCCATACCTGAACGCTAATAGAAAATAATCTTTAGAAATAGGCATGGCACAGGGAGGCAGAGAGTAGAACGCCAGTTTTCTCTAGACTTACAGACCTCATTCGCTTCATCAAAATTCATCACTCTTCGTATTTTTTAAAAAAGTACATAGTAAACTGTGGGTTAGCATTGAAACGCCATGCAGAAATTTACGGCCATGCGTGAGCTGCTTCATTGTCAATTTCCAACTAGTGTGTGGGTTGGGTCCTTCATTGATAATTAATGTATTGGCTCCATTAAAATCTTCAAGTATCACTTCAAATAACTTTTAGAATAAATTGTCGTATTACAAAGGAGTCCTAATCATGTCAGAAATTGCACCGAAGATTTTTAAAATGAACTGTTGTATTGTGATTTCTGAACTGTACTTAAGTAGGAACAGTTATTATTTATCACACCGCGGTCTTTACAGTGAGGTAGACATCGTGAGTTTTTTTTTACCTACATATAAGTTTGAGAAGAAATTAAAATATTTAATACTTAAATGAATTGAATACAGTGAAAAATTAAACAAATAGAACTCGGGGATACCCCGACTCTCTTTACGCGGTATCGGCTCAAAATACAGAAATAATTAACTATTTGGGCATTCACAGATATTTGCGCGCGGTACCGGCTACAAACAAAGAAAAAAACCCTACTAGTGGATTCCCCAATTCTCGAGCATGGTATCACCTAATTAACTCGTGTCCTAACTGTCATAGTGTTGCCAGACAGACCACCCAACGGCTCTTGATAAATATTACGCACGCGCAAGTAAGTATCCTACAAATTCATGCAGTCAACTGAACGTAATTAGAATAAATATTATTAGGTAGAATGACAATGAAATGTATTCCTATATCCAGAAAAAGACCATTAACCAAATCTTAGGAAATAAAATTTTACGAGGGTAATACCGGAGCATAGCTAGTTAAGAATTAAAGTGTTCGTGCTATTGCAATCATAGTTCAATAGTGCGAAAGAGATAGTTTTATGTACACTCCCTCTTACGACATATACACAACTCAACTCCTCACTCCTCCTATGATCAATATTATCCAGACGCTATATATACATATAGCAACAAGGGCAAACAAGAAATAAGCCTAGTTAGACCAAGGTAACCATTCGTAAACAAATGCGGTAGTTTGTTATTGTTGCCCATCTGCTATATTTTATTTGAAGATCAATTTACAAAGGTTGATGAATTAGGTGCTTTTCGACATTAAGCTCAACTGTAAACAGTCCCTGTGGTGTTCATGGTTAGTGCTGAGACAGTTGTTGAATATGCCTTATTATTGCAATGATGGTTCGAAATTATACTCTCTTCCAGTTTATACTAATTACTAGCTGTCCCGCCCAGCTTCGCCCGGGTGAGCACTTTGCATCTCACACAGCAAAAGTTACTCTCACTGAGACGCAATAAGGTACAAATCAGTTCGCAGATTGTTACTTTCTAATGCAGAATGGCTGTGAAAATCATATATTCCCATATGGCAATTGGCTTTTATTACTCTAGGCAAGGATCGGGTCTTTTAATATGTAAGTTATAAAAAGGGGATCCCAGTGGAAGCGTGCACGTCGCGATTCCTGCCAGCCCAGTGGGCTGCAATTCCACTCGATGCGCATTGGCCGGACGGCTGTTAGGGCGTGCCCCCGAGGCGACGCGCACCAGTCCGTCCCCGCTGGTGCGAAAAATTCTGCACAGTGCGGCGATGGGGACCACCACCCATCACGCGGAGTGCCTCGCGGCGGGAAGTGGAGTGTGGAGTGTAGTATGGGTGTATGGAATGTAAGAGGAGGTATGGCTGATAAGATGAACGAATTGATCGATGTTATGACAGAGAGCGAGTTAGATGTTGTGTGCTTGTCTGAAACCAAGCGGAAGGGGAGTAGACGAGCTCCCGGGCGGGAGTTTAGTGCCGTGGTCAGGAGTGGCAAACACCGAGCACGCCTGCCAGGGAGTGGGAATTCTACTATCCAGCCGCTTGGCAGAATGTAGGATAAGTTATGATGCGGTGAGCCCCAGACTTATTTGGGCTCGCTTTAAAATAGGCCTTACCCGACTGTTTTTAGTCGCGGTATATGCTCCGGTGGCCTCAGCGGACACTTGCGACCTGAATAAGTTCTGGGAATGTGTGAGTAATGCTCTAGAGACGAAAGAAGGGAATGAAAAGCTGATTATTTGTGGTGATCTGAATGGATGGGTCGGGACAGCCCGTAAGGATTACGAGGCAGTACTCGGCAAGTATGGCGATAAGAGAGTGAACGAGGCAGGCAAGCTGATATTAGATGTATGCATGGAGAGAGACCTTTTTGTGGCGAACACCATGTTCGACCACAAAAGGATTCATCAGTATACATGGGAACGAAAAAATGAGCGAAGCATGATAGATCAGTTTCAGCGACTCAGAACACAGGTGATGGACACCAGAGTGTATAGGGGAGCTGACCTGGGAACGGACCACTTCCTAGTTATAACTAGGATAAGGGGTCTGTTCGCGGGTTGGCGATCCCGCGCTGGGGGTCCCTGTTCTGCAGTCGCAGACCGCATAAAAAGCTGGAGGCTTCAAGATGCGGCTATTAGAGACAGATATCAAGAAAGGGTATCTGAACAGCTAGCCTGTCCACCGAAAGATGTGTTTGAGAGTGTCGATGTTTGCTGGCAGTTCCTTAAGTCCAGCATATTATGTGCCGCGAAAGAGGTTTGTGGCATTTCGAAAGGGCGGACAACCAAAAATGGCGATGGTTGGTGGGATGATGAAGTGAAAGAAGAAGTTAAAAAGAAGAAGGATGCGAGGCAAGACATTTTGGCTATGTCCAGCTCAAGTGAGAGTATGAAAGAAAAGATGAAAGAAAAATACCGCCTGCAAAAAAATCGTACGAAAGAGATGATAGCTCAGAAGCGTGAGAGGTTCCAAATGACTGTAGACGAAAAACTGTCGCATAATTTCAAGGACAATGCAAAACTTTTTTGGAGGGAAGTTAAGAAGTCCAGTAATTGTGTTACAGCTAGTAGTAGGATGAATGTGATTATTTCGACGGACAATGACATACTGACTGACAAAACTGACGTCCTCAGGCGATGGAGTGAATTCTACAAAGATATGTATGATGATGATGCCACTGATCTACTCATAGAGCTGCCTCCAACAGAATCTGCCGAGGATCCTATAGCGGATAAAATAAGTACGGGAGAGATTGTAAGTGCGATAAGAAGTCTGAAATGTGGAAAAGCTGCAGGATTAGATGGGATTACGGCTGAGATGATCAAGTACGGTGGACCAGCGGTCTGGGACTTCATCTATTTGCTATGCAATCTTTGCTGGGAAACGAAGGGAACGGGAAGCTTCACTGGAGGCGAGCAGGAGAGAGTCATCGTGCCTTTCTATAAAGGAAAGGGATCACGATTGGACTGCTCAAACTACAGAGCCATCAGCTTGATCAGCTTAGCTAGTAAAGTGTACACGAAGATCCTGACGATAAGAATGCAAGAGCGATCTGAAAGGTTTCTCTGGGAATCCCAAGGTGGATATAGACCAGGAAGAGGATGTACGGATCAAACCTTCTCGCTTCGCGGAATCGCGGAAAAGTTTTTGGATATTAACCAAAGGGTTTTCTGCGCTTTCGTCGACTTAGAGAAGGCATTTGATAGAGTCGTACGAATGGAACTCTGGAACGTGCTGCCTGGATATGGAGTGAGCAGTTCCCTGCATGCCGTGAAATCACTCTATAGTGATAGCGAGGCGTGCGTTAGGGTTAACGGTGAGATGTCATCCTGGTTTGATGTGAAGTCGGGGGTCAAACAAGGGTGTATCATGTCTGCCTGGCTGTTCATTATATATCTAGATAACTGTCTGAGAGCACTAAGAACGAACGGATGTGGAGTGAAAATGGGAAACTTAGCGGTCAACTGCCTACTATACGCCGATGACGCGGTTTTACTGGCGTCATCAGAGGGCGAACTGCAGTCACTAGTTACCATAATGAAAGCAGAATGTGAAAAGAAGGGGCTGCGCCTAAACGCTGGCAAGACTAAGGTTCTGGTATTCGAAAGAGATGAACAAGTGACCGAGTGTGCTATATCGGTAAATGGGCAAATTCTAGAGCAAGTGAATGAATTTGTATATCTTGGAAGCATGTTCACACGAGATGGAAAGTATGAAAAGATATTGAAAGAAGGATAACTGCCGGAAATAAGGTGAATGGAGCCATGTCGGCGTTGATGGGCAGTAAAAGTCTGAGCAAGAATGCTCGAGTTGCTGTCCACAACGCGATATTGGTACCAACCTTATTGTATGGCAGCGAATCCTGGGTATGTCAGAGGAAGTATGAAAACAGCTTGAATGCAGTCGAGATGCGATCTCTTCGAAAAATGTGCGGCGTAACGATATTAGATCGAATCCGCAATGAAGAGATTCGCAAATCAACTGGCGTGAATGAGGGCGTGATTGTAAAGATGAAGAAAGGCATGTTACGTTGGTTCGGACACATAGAAAGGATGAGTGAAGAAAGATTGACGAAACAGATATACAAAGCAAAAGTGTGCAAGAAGAGGCAGAGGAAGGCCACGTTCCAACTACCTGGATCAAATAGATCGGACTCTCAAGGACGGGAACGTTAAGAGTACTCGAAACCGACGACCATGTATGAAGAGACTGATGAATGTGGACGAAGCGAAAGAGGTATGTAAGTCTAGAGAGAACTGGCGCTCTATACTCTCTGCCTACCCCGTTAGGGACTTGGCGTGATGATATGTATGTATGTATGTAAGGATCGTAGCAAGTGGAAAGAAATGGTCTCGGCCTACCCCTACGGGAAAGAGGCGTGATTATATGTATGTATTATGGTAAATGGGAGAAGCGGTGTTACACATACCAATGTTATTCAAGTGCAGCTCCTCAGACTGGAATGTGAAGCGAGCATCTGTGACATCCCTTATAACAGGGTAAAACACAACAGACACCGTGCGATAACTTCTGTACATATATACATCTGTAGCTATCTGCCTAGTCACTAAATGATAGTCGTCAAGTAACACTGTACGTGTCTTTGTCAGCTGCTCAATAATTCTCTTCCTGTTACTGTCATCCTCATTTTCTTTATATTTATCGCCATTAGTTGTTGCCAAACACACATTCAACGATAAAATAAACACATATAAGAAACAAACTAACATTTCGTTTGTTCCGCCTACCTGTCGTAAAAAACAATTTATTTTCATCTAAATCGCAATGGTAATGTTATTGTTATGCGGATTTTGATAAATAATTATATTGTTCAGATTTTTTAATACAACGGACGGCCAAATTGCTTTATTAATTACCTAATTAATACTAATTATCAAAACAACCGCTCGTTAACTGCGGTACCAACTGCACAGGCAGACCGGACCGGACCGACAGACAGATCAGACAGATATCATAATTGACGGGACTCAGACAGCTGACTGTTGACATATAATGTCACCACTGTAATTTTTTTTCCAAACAGGATTATTCTCGTTCAGATATGTGTATACTTCCTAATGGAAAGTTAAGAGTTAACATTAAAGGTTACACCACATAACCTACTGTTTATATTGCACAAATTTATTAACTCGAAGCAGCATAAGGTGAGCAAATTTAGAAATCAATAGTCATAGTTCGGGTTGGTAATCGATTTTTATTAATCGAATAAAACGTTGTGAGATTTAATAAATACTTTTATTTATCCATCATCAATCTGTTGGTTCAAGCTCCTGGAAAGCCACATACGTTTTAGAAGAAATTTAAAAAATGTTTATTGCCGTGCTAAACGAAACTGAGTGACGGTACTAGACTCGCCGTTTGTCATAATGCCACCTAAAAGTATATTTGATCAATTGCTTGATTTATCTTGTGGACAGGCATAAAGATATAACATTATGTAGTCTTGTCGTGGCCGAGAGGCTTAGCTAGATAGTCTAGCATTAATGTATTTTCTAAGTGACAATTTTTACAGTGCAGTATTACTATGAAGGAAAAGCCCTAATAAATAAACTATTGCCGTCCATTAATCGGTCATTTCGATACACATAGATAAAACATTTCCTTATATTTTACATAGCTCTGGCAATAAATAATACATTAATACACTTTTAATTATTAATTAATCCTTGTGTAATGGTCCAGAGATAATCTTATGTAACCAAAATTTGCCCTTAAAATAAAAGCCTTATTGGCAGCACAGAAACTAGATGTTCTTAATCGACTATGAATCGATTAAAAGCTACACTGATTGATAAAATAATCGTTACATCACTACACCTAGCACCGTACCGTAAACCGTAAACCGTAAACTTAACACTTGTAACAGCAACCCGGCGCGCGCATGTCTCGTTCTTACGTTTAAAATTACAAAGTTTGCAATAAATAATGGCTTCGACCGCAAATTCGAAGCATACAGAAGTTAACGGCGACTTATCGTGTCCGTGTCCTTTGACAATGTCTAATAATAAAGTAACAGTTGTATTAGGTGGACAGTGGGGTGATGAAGGTAAAGGAAAAGTGGTGGATCTTCTTGCGGTAGATTCTGACATCGTGTGCCGCTGTCAGGTGGGTGTATTTTAATTTTGTTACCATTCAAATAAGCGAAATCCCACCTGTTTAACTAAAACAGTGGTTAAAAGCTATGAATATGTATACGATATCTTAGTATTTTTATTTACACAAATTCGTTATAAAACTCTTTTAGGTTATATTTTTCATAATAAAATGATAATTGCATTTCCGTAGACCTTATCATGTTTCAAGCGTGGAACATCTTACATTATAATCTCGAGAAATTGGCGCAATGCCAGGTTCTGTTTTGAAAACATTCGAAGGGAAACAATGTTTTTATATGAATCGGTTATTGCACGTTCGTGCCAAGTATGTAGCGGGAACCTATTAAGAGTTGCGTAAACTGTAGGTATGATCGGGATTCATATTATGTAACGGCAATTATTATTTGTATAATTCTTTTCATCATGTGACCAAACGTTGAATGAGCTATAGTGAACGTTGCATATAAATAGACCTTGGGAGCGTCATTATGTATACTAATTGTGGATTCCCGCCAAGGTCTGGGGCATCTGTTGTCTAGGCCGCGCTATTAAATTTAGTAATATTGCGAATTTTTCCTATCTAGCCAGCAAGCTTGGTCTGATTCTGAGATTTGATTTAAAAATAGGGTAGATATCATTAATTTGAAGTTAATAAGTAAGTAGATAGTAAGTTGGTATATATTGGTGAAACTTTGTGATTAATTACCTAGATTGCATTTTAGATTTAGTTATTTACATTATGTGCTCATTATGCGGCCATCTGGTCTTGTGCTTAGAGCCCCTGACTGGGAAACTTGAGTTCACGGGTTTGATTCCCACTAAGGCAGATATATGTGTGATGAACACAAGTATTTGTACCTTAGTCTTGGGTGTCCTATGTATTTATGTATATATCTATCTGTATATGTAAATATATCCTTAACTATATTATATGGCAACTAGTGCCATATCACGCGCTTTGCTTAATCTGGGACTAAGTATGTCAATTTGTGTGGAATTGTCCCTAGAAATTAATTTATTTATATTAAAATTAATAATAATATATAAGTATCTAAATAAATAAATATATATAAATATATATATATATATACATACATACATACATACATATCATCACTCCAAGTATATATATATATCTATTTCTATGCACACCCGCTTCAATGTTTCTCCTGTCAAGGGTGGTTGACTGGGAGAAAATGTTTTAGCATTAAGTCCACCATTGTACAGTAATTGTGCATAAACTTTAAATAAATAAATAAATTAAATTAATTCTTACTCAAAATATATTGCATTGCAGTTATTAGATGTCATGAAAAATGCTTAGCCTGCTATCATGATAGAAAATAGCTATTCTAGAATTTTGCTTTTGTGTTTATGTTGACACTTTGTAATTAGGCTAAAGTAATGCTAAAACCTTTAATTTTTGTCTTATTTGTATGTATTTCATTTATTATATCATCAATTAGCTATTAGCAACTATCAATTGACTGCATTAGCATTTACCTGCATTACTTGACATTTGGATTAGATCTATCCCATTAGGGACTTGGTGTGATGATATGTATATGTATTGGGATATATATATATATATATATATATATGGGATTAGACCCATTTCTGTTGGTAATGTAACTGAAGTTAAAATAGAAATACATAAAACTAACTCCTATAATTTATTGCTTGATTATAAAACTATGGAAGTAGATGTAGGCATGCAGAGATGGACATACAAAAAAAAGTCATCCTATGTTCCTCAGGGGGTTGACAAGGGACTAGAGCACCGGTCTTTCTAGACATGCAAAGACAAAATATAAATAAATCAAGTATATATTGATAGCTGAAGAAGTAAAGATGAAGTATATCTTATACATAAATGTCTGTGTATGCATAAATAGACAGATTTTTGATAATTTTCTATTTTATATGTCAACTGGTTTTCTTTTTAATTTGTAGTTGTGTAATACCTGAAAAGACACAGATCTTTGAATAATGGCTATGGTATAATTCCGAATTCCGATCACTGTGCAAACACTAGTATCATTTGATACATAACTTAGGTAGACATACTGTGTCTATAAGTGCCTAAATATACAAAAAAGGTACTTATAACATTAATGTTATAAGACTAACAGACCAACATGTTGATAACAGCCGATAGCTATGAATCAGCACTTACTAACACAGCATACTGATATGGCTTGATATAACCAGTTATGTCTCAACTACTCAGTTTTACTGGTTGATTAGCTATTGTAGTGTTTGTGTCCATGATATTGAAGTACGTTATATATATAAAATACAAAAAAAGAAGCCGTGGTGGCCGAGCGGTTGCGCCTGCGACACAAAGATCGCAAGTTCGAATCCCGACTGTACCAATGAGTTTTTCTGAACTTAAGTACAGTGATTAGTCACACCACGAGCTTTACGGTGAAGGAAAACATCGTGAGGAAACCTGCATACGTCTGAGAAGAAATTCAAATGTATATATATATGTATAGTCGTGCGTGAGTAACGGCGATGGACTCGCCATCTGTCACATAATATACCTCTGGCGGAAAGTGGGTGTGTGGGTATTACCTATTATATACCTCTGCCTACCCCTTCGGGACCCTTGTGGGAAGGCGTAAAGTTCTTGATGAATCTTAATTTTTTTTTACAAAAAAAAATTAAGATTCATCTTTCATTTGTAAGGGAATATTGTGAAGGTGGTTTTAGACCACTTCAACAACAGAAAAATACATATCTTTTTTGCAAAGTAACACGCCATGTTTTGGTATCGG
>JACCPG010005731.1:0-15098 GCA_016069955.1 Drepana arcuata | reverse complement strand
CGCAAGTTCGAATCTTGACTGTAGCAATGAGTTTTTTTAACTTAAGTACAGTGATTAGTCACACCACGAACTTTACTTTGAAGGAAAACATCGAGAGGTAACCTGCATACATTTTAGAGGAATTTAAAGGCGTATGTTGTCACGTTGGCACCTAATATATCTCTGGCGGAAAGTGGTTACCTACACACCTTTGTCTACCCCTTCGGGGACCCTTGTGGAAAGGTGTGAAGATTTACTTATATAGTTATATATAAAAGGTCGTGCTTCAATAGCGGTGCCTGTCCCGCCCCCAAATATTTAAATAAAATTACCAGTCCAGCCCAGTTCCCTTGCTCGCGATCCAGCAACGCCCTAAGCCGAGATTCGTACCTCATAGGGGGTCCCCAGGAGGCCTGGGTCTCGCCATTGCCCGGTTAAGTAGCAAAAGCTCCCCGAAATCGCGATACGAGAGAATACAAAAAAAAATTGTATTGTATATTCACACCGCTGCTTACGCCTTAAAGACAACAATCCATTAAACTTCGAGATGACATCAGTACGAGCCATGCCAAGTTTTATAATGTTACAATAAGCAATAACAAATACGAGTACCATAAAATGTGAATAGAGACGAGTAGGTGCACTCACGCTGAAAATGCACAGTTTACGATTCGAACTGACGACCCGTTTTATTGAGTCTTATTCATGCGCATTGATAGCTTCTCGATTGTGGGATGGTGGTGTTTCTTGTAATTTTCATTTCATACGTCACTAACGAATTATAGAAAAGAGGTACGGCATAACGGGTTTTCCGTTCGAATTTTAAGCTGCCCGACTGGGGCAGGACCTCCGCCTTATTGAAGTCCAAATAATACTATTTTTGTGTTCTTTGCCTGCGCGATGTATAAAGGTTTCCAATAATTAGCTCCTTGGGAGGAAGAGGATTCATATATTGTGTTGGCAGCAGAGGGAATAGTCCCATTACACTGCCAACAAATTATAACTCTCCGAACACACTGTCAACGCGCAAATGATACTTCGGTAACGTGAGTGAACTAGGCTACGGTAACCGCTTCCTATCAGATGGGCTGCATGCTTGTTTGCTACTCTTGTGATATAAAAAAAATACAGCGCAGGACACGTGATGGGTGAGTGGTTAATGTAGTCACGAATAAAGTGAAGATAAATAATAATATAATATATCCTCACGCCTTCCCACAAGGGTCCCCGAAGGGGTAGGCAGAGGTGTATAGGTAATAGCCACACACCCACTTTCCGCCAGAGGTATATTAGGTGCCAACGTGACAGATGGCGAGTCCATCGCCGTTACTCAAGCACGACTGTACATACGCCTTTGAATTTCTTCTCAGACGTATGCAGGTTTCCTCTCGATGTTTTCCTTCACCGTAAAGCCCGTGGTGTGACTAATCACTGTACTTAAGTTCGGAAAAACTCATTGGTACAGTCGGGATTCGAACTTGCGACCTTTGCGTCGCAGGCAACTGCTCGAACCACTCGGCCACCACGGCTCTAAAGTGAAGATTGCTGACTTAAATCCCGGCAATATATTGTTTTTTTGTTTTATTGAAAGAAATAAAAAAGAAAAAGAATACGGAGCGAATGTACGCTAATGAAATGCAATTATATGAGGTAAAAGTGAAAGATGCGCCAGAAGATTGTTTTCTTCGGCAGTAAGAGTAATTGTCAAGTTTAATATATAAATATATGTATAATATATAATGTTTAAATTATAATATAAAAATAATATATATCCTCACGCCCACCCACAAGGGTCCCCGAAGGAGTAGGCAGAGGTGTATAGGTAATACCCACACACCCACTTTCCGCCAGAGGTATATTAGGTGCCAACGTGACAGATGGCGAGTCCATCGCCGTTACTCAAGCACGACTATACATACGCCTTTGAATTTCAGACGTATGCAGGTTTCCTCTTCATGTTTTCCTTCACTGTTAAGCTCGTCATGTGACTAATCACTGTACTTAAGTTCAGAAAAACTCATTGGTACAGTCGGGATTCGAACTGTGCAACTGAGCAGTTGCCTGCGACCTTTGCGTCGCAGGCAACTGCTCAGACCACTCGGCCACCACGGTTTATTACATAAAAAAAATGTGTGTGAATTAAACACATGATTTTAAATAAAAACACCTCCAGATTCTAATATCTTCAACAAAAGCCTTGTGGATACATCTTTAAAGCCACGAAGTGAAAACAAAACAACTTAAAATAAAATCGCATTTAAACCGTTGCACCTGCGGCCGCCATTTTGAATTTTTCCCTCCATTTTGTTTAGACGGCTCTGCTCTGATGGATTACACCCGGCCTTCACAAGCATTAATAAAAGAATAATAAAATATTTCCTCTCCACCCTGTAATTAAAGTTATTAGTTAATGGATGTAATTAAAAATGTACAAGGATTAAGATTTCATCATATTTTTCTTTGAGGGGCTTTGCAACATAATAGGCTAAGAATATTTTTTTATTGAGCCGTGGTGGCCGAGAGGTTCGAGTTGCCTGCAACATAAATACTACAAGTTCGAATCCCGACTATACCAATGAGTTTTCCTGTACTTAAGTACAGTGATTTACATCAGTTACATCAGCTTTAAGGCGAAGGAAAACATCCAGAGGAAACGTGAATACATTTGAGCAGAAATTCAAAGGCTATAGTCGTACTTATCCACCTAAATATACTCTGACGGCCGTCTGGTCTAGTGGTTAGAGCTCCTGACTGTGAAACTTGAGGTCGCGGGTTCGATTCCCACTGAGGGATGATATTTATGTGATGAACACGAGTATACGTACCTTAGTTTTGGATGTCCTATGTATTTATGTATTTATCTATCTATATAAGTATGTATACCCTAGTTACATTACACAAGCTTTGCTTAATTTGGGACTAGGTCAATTTGTGTGGAATTGTCCCAAGGTATTTATTTATATCTCTGTCGGAAATTAGGTATGTAGGTACTACCTATACACCTCTGCAGACCGGTTTGGGTAGGCGTGAGGATATATAATGTTTCTGAAATACTTTAAAGTTTGATTGACAAGTGTAGGTATACATTTTTTAATGGGTACTATTGCTGTTATGAAAAAATATTGTATACTAGCTTATGCCCGCGGCTTCGCCCGCGTGGAAAGAGCAACATACATAATTTTGCCTTTATAATATTAGAGCTTTGAATCTTTCGGGATTCAAATGTAGCCTATGTCTTAATCCTGGGTATAAGCCATCACCA
This sequence comes from Drepana arcuata, assembly GCA_016069955.1. Taxonomy (NCBI): domain Eukaryota; kingdom Metazoa; phylum Arthropoda; class Insecta; order Lepidoptera; family Drepanidae; genus Drepana; species Drepana arcuata. The sequence goes on along the minus strand of JACCPG010005731.1, from coordinate 11,857 downwards.
TAAAAAAATATCAGTAAACCGGCTTTTTTTCAGTCGTAAAAATGTTTTTTTTTTTCAATAAAAAGTATCCTATGTTACTTCTTATACCTCCAGGAATATGTATACAAACTTTCATGATACTCGGTTATGTAGTTTTTACGTGAAAGCGTAACAAACAAACTTACATTCACATTTATAATATTAGTATAGATCCCTAATGATTTGAAAAGAGTAACCATGGAGTTTCTTGCCGGTTCTTCTCCATGGAAGCGACCAACCCGAACCGTGCCTCTTTAACGTTTTATATGTGCCCATATGGGCCTATGTGAAATAAAAAGATTTTGATCTGATTTGATTTGAATGTCGTTTTATATTAATAACATCTATACGTGGAATTTATATCACGAATCGAAAACTATTACTAATAATTATTAAAGTGGAACGATTTAACTGCTTGTAAACTAATAAGTAATGAGATTTTATAAATGGCTAGATGTACCCACGCTTCGCTGTGGAAAAATTGATAAAAATAATCCTTGATGCGGATTATATATCATGCTAAAACTTCAGCTCGATCGGTGCAGAACTTTTTGAGTTTTTGAAACGTACACAAACCAACATAACTTTTTTATATATATATAGATTTCAACGATATAGGACTTTTATTGTATTTATAATCAAATTTAAGATTAGATGCATCCTCTATCTAGTGAAACTACAGTTGAAAGTTACCTGATTTGATTAGCTTTTCAAATCTTATTTCATTCAGTCTGTTTTCTCGCCATTTTTAATCTGAGATCGCATTAAACTTGATACTTTGTTTCAAATTGCATTTTCTAAGGCGCTTTATAAAAACTTATACATAATGCATGCTTCGCCTGCAGCTAGCTTTTACCGCTACTAACTGCTTTTTATTCGCTTCAATTAATATCACTAAGAAGTCGAATAGATTCTCGTCCGTATTCGACTCCCTAGAGGATTAAAAACCTATTAGCTCATTGACAGCGTGAACAGAAAGGGATCTTGTCTTTAAATTAACGAAATATGAATTTTCGTGCGAATTTAAAAAAAGCTTCATGAAAAGTATACAATGCTAATATAGTCTTTATAGTAGAAGATCCGACCTAAGTCGACCTTCACCGAGCTGATAATAGAACGAAACATATTTTATCATGAATTTAGTATATTAGAAAACATACAAAAAATTGGTTGGCTAAAAAAATCCTGGACAGACTATTTTAATTATTTTTCAAAATATTATGATTTTTAATTAAATGTTGCAACATCAGGATAATTAAAAAATATAGGTATATATCGTCATAAGCGCTGTTTTATTGCGAACACGTTGATATAGGGTTGTCTGCAAAAATTCCGGTCCTATTAGCGAATATATAGCGTATATATGCGAATTTTAAAGATTTAAATTTCAACGCGCTTGGAAATGTGTGACAGAGAGATCCTCGGTGTGTAAACTATCGAGGGTAGAGGTACCTCTACTACCCTTCATATAGTAAACAAATGTTGCAACATTTAATTAAAAATCATTTTTTGAAAAATAATTAAAAATAGTCTGTCCAGGATTTTTTTAGCCAACCCATTTTTTATATGTCTTCTAATATACTAAATTCACGATAAAATATGTTTCGTTCTATTATCAGCTCGGTGAAGGTCGACTTAGGTCGGATCTTAGACTATTAAGTTTCAAAACTGCACTCGTGTGAAGCTGAGTGAGTGAGAGTATATACTAAGATAATGATGTAAATAAATAACTGCATACATTTTCGTAATCTTTTTGAACACCGCATATATTTTGAAATAAATTCGTTCTTATTTCCAATCGAGAAACAATGGTACGTGCTACTACCGTGCAGTGTAAGAAACACAGTTGTTACAGAATGCACTCGAGTTATCGCGTAGAGCGGTTCTCGATTTCGCGAGTCGACCCCCGGGCGAGATGGGATTGTGAAATATGAACCGTATTTACATTATTTACTTTGATATCTTCCTTATGATTTAAAACCCTTTACTTTCTTTTGAAAAGAAATGAAACTGCTATAAAATAAACTATAGAGAAATATATCTCCGAAGTTTATCGAGTACGTTAAAGCTGTGGAATAATTCCCCATTGAGGTTATCTCGAGACAATACAGCATGGAGTTTCAAGTGGGTGTTTAAAGATTTCTGCTGGTGCGGCAACACGCCAGTGATACACCTAATGTTGCAAGCGTCCAAAGGCGGCGGCAACTACTTACCATCAGACGTGTCGCCTTATTCTTTGCCATTATAGTGCTATAAAATATATCTTAATACATATAAATTACGGGTCACGTTGTTTGTCCGCGATGGACTCCTAAACTACTTAACCGATTTTAATCAAATTTACACACCGTATGCAGTTTGATCCAGCTTAAAAGATAGGATAGCTTACATCACAATTGGACTCGATAGGTGGCGCTGCGATCGTGTTTCGGGAATTTTAAGCTTTTCACCCGGGCGAAGCTGGGCGGGACAGCTAGTATACTATAAATACAGCCTACCCCGTTAGGGACGGCGTGATGATATAAGTATGTCTGTATGTATGTATGTATCTACACTATCGCATTGGGGAAACCTGTAATGACAGATGTTAGTAAGATTAAATAAATAAATAAATGTATGTACTATAAATAAATAACTTTATACAATATAATACAGTCTTATAAGCTTCGAATCCGATTGATTTTAGTGACCTTCAAGGGTAGGCAGAGGTATAAAAACACCCTCCCTTTGTCGGAACGTACTTCAGGTAATAAAAAAAACGTCCAATTGTACTAATGGACATAGCATGAGTAAATCCGTTGAATTTATGCCTGAGTAAATAATTCCGTGCATTCATTCTTGTGGTCAAATGTTTGACTAAAACCTGTGCAATTAATAAAATGGAAAAAGGTTTAGTAATTGTGTTTGCGACTATTTATTTAACTTCATCTGTAGATTTGCGAGTAATCCCAATCCCATTTGTAGCGGAGCTAATGATGATTTCTGCGATCTCTTCGTCTCGTGAAGATACAAAAAGACAATCTTTTGACATTCTTTCTTTTAAGGTTTTTCGACAGCCCAGTCAACAGGATTACTCACAACCAGCGAACATGTATGAACTGGTGAATGTGAATGACACGAAAGAAGTAAGTCTAGAGAACTGGTGAACGTGAATGAAGAAGTTTGTAAGTGCAGAGCGAGCTTCTCTCTTCGCTCTAATCTCTTTTCTTACACCATGGGATTCGACATGATGATATGTAAGTATAAACGTTGTTCTAGCAAATAGTATTAGGTATGTGTATGGTGTAGTAACTTACACTAATGAAGCGACAAACGGACTGACCGTTGTGTTATAGGAACGCAATATGACCGCGGGACATAATTACTTGTCACACACTGCACTGTCTTATGTTCAAGCTAACGAGCCCCGAATGAACTGCATTTTACAACTATTTTACCGTGCCTATAATTATCTTTATTATGAAAATATTAAATCTCGTGGGACGTTGGCGGAGTGGTTCGAGTCGTCGCCTGCAACACAAAGAATGCAAGTTCCAATCTCGACTGAACCAATGTGTTTTTTTTTTAACTTTAGTAAAGTGAATAGTCACACCAGTACTTTACGGCGAAGGAAAACTTTGAGACGAAACCTGCATACTGCATATGGAATTCAATGATGTATGTATGTATAATCGTGCTGGAGTAACGGCTATAGACTCGCCACTTGTCATTTTGGGTACTTTCTACACACCTCTGCCTGCCCCTTCGTGATGATTAATCTTATGTAAAAAACGTTATTTATAGAACTACAGGTTAAACATTTGCATGCTAGTCTGTGCATTGTTGACGACCGAATGGTCTTCAGCTCCTGACTGCGAAACTTGAGGTCGCGGGTTCGAATCCCGCTGAGGGCAGATATTTGTGTAATGAGCACGAGTATTTGTACCTTAGTCTTGGATGTCCTATGTATTTATGTATATATCTATCTGTATAAGTAAATATATCGTTGTCTAGTTACCATAACACAAGCTTTGCTTAATTTGGGACTAGGTCAATTTGTGTGGAATTGTCCCCGGGTATTTATTATTATTATTATTATGTTTGTCTGTCAGTAACGGTTGATAGTGCGTCATAAGTCATGAAACTACAAATGATTATTTTGCTTTATTATGTCTTTTATCTAAGGGTTAACCTGTGATGTATGGAAGCCATAAAGGTTGTTTAGGGGTGCGTCTGCTGACTTTATACTTTTTATTATTTATGGTATATATATTATTAGTTATCTGTGCTCGGCCACGCGTTGCTCAGGCTCCAGAGAGTTTCATATATATATTTAGCGGTAGGCAAAGCCTAAGTGCGCAGTACCCACTTTAAGTACGTTTATGTCTTTTTTATTATATTTCGGTTTTATATTCACAAACATAAGTTATTGTTATAAATTATGTTTATAGATTCGTCAAATATATCTCTTTCTCATAACAAGATAGCCTGAGGAGATATTTTTTTATTCATCTCTTAATAAAAATCATTTATAAATTATTTTTCATCGGCGATGGATGGCGAGTCCATCGTCGTTTATCAGCCACGAATTAAGGAAAGTTAAGGAAAGCTCGACTCGATTATACAAATATATACTATCTTCACGCATTCCCACAAGCGACCCCAAAGGGGTAGGCAGCGGTGTGTAGTAACACAGCCTCCTGTAGCCGGAGATATATCTGGTGCAAATGTGATCGCAATTTCTCAAGCATGGAGGTGCTTGAGAAATTGCGATAAAAAAATAAATACATCTTTGAATTTCTTTTCAATGTTTAAGTTCATCGAATATAATCATATCAATATGAATTAGGCTCTACTTTGCGTTTGTGTTTTGTTATACAAAGCCTTCGGTACATACATACGGCCATCTTGACAGCTAATTTTCCACCCCAATGACTTGTCTTTACCACTAATTGCCTTCCGAATTCCGGACAAAATCAAGCGCACAATGCCTTTGAAAGTGACCAGATGACCGGAAAATTATATCTATATAATATTATTATGTAAAAATGGATTTCCGTATATTTCTGCTAGCAAAACTGGAGATTTTACCGAACCATCGTTAATTTAACACGCTATAGCTTTGCAAAAAAATGTTATGAATCTTTCTCCGGCCAACAGTATCTACCCCTTCGGGGACCCTTGCGGCATGGCGTGAAGATTTTCATCAGGGAATCCGATTTACTTTTTATACCTTCACGCCTTCCCAGTCCTCGAAGGATTAGGCAGAGTTGTAATGGACTAATAGATACCACCATTGGTTAAAGCGTGCAATCTTTATTTATCTCAATATTACATACATACATACATATCATCACGCCGTGTCCCTAACGGGGTAGGCAGAGAGTGTAAGCGCCAGTTCTCTCTAGACTTTCTTACCTATTTCGCTTCGTCCACATTCATCAGTCTCTTCATACAGGCTTGTCGGTTTCGGTACTCTTGTCGTTCCCGTCCTTGAGCATCCGATCGACCTAGGTAATTGGAACGTGGTCTTCCTCTGCCTCTTCTTGCACACACTTTTGCTTTGTATATCCCTAATATTAATACTTATATTAGGGAAAAGTAAAGATTTCCACCCTGTAAAAGCCTAAATCCGTATTTATTACTCACATCTATAACCTTTTAAATGACAACCATTAACTGTATCCTTATCCCAAAGACTTAACCCTCGATTACACCTTTGATTACCTGCGCACTACTTCAATACTAACCTAACCCACTCTATACTGAGACTAGCTTTATTTCGGTCCGTCCGACCCCTCAAATCCCTGTTTAATGACCATCCCGGAGAGAGATTCGCGTTAAGGTCGATTGATTTGATACGTGCTCAGGATGGACTGCAACGCAAAGATTGAATTGAAGAAGATGCTATTTCAAATGCTGACTGTGCCAATGAGTTTTTTTCTGAAATTATGTACAGGAGCTTTGCGGTCAAGGAAATAATTGAGAGGACATTCAGAAGACTTTTAAAGGCCTTCGTATGGTCGTGCTTAGAAACGGTGATGGATTCGCCATCTTTCACGTTGTCACCTAAATATATCACCGGTGAAAAGTGAATGTTTTAATACACATCTGTGCCTAAACCCTTCGGTAATCCTTATGAGAAGGCGAGAAGAAGAAGAATTGTTTTTGTACCAACTTTTATAAATTATCTCTATCTATCTATTAAAAATCATAATTTGTAACTTATTACTTAAAGAAGCACGAGACATTTCGGTTTATAGAAAAAAAAAATTAAATAATTAATTTATACTATTAAACTAGCTGTCCCGCCCAGCTTCGCTTGGGTGAAAAATTAAATTACCCGATATACGACCGCAGCACCAATCCATAATCCACCTGAAGACACACAATTTATTTTATTAAAATCGGTCCAGCAGTTTACGATTCTATAAAGGACATAGAGACACATTTTTTATATAGATGTAATTGTTCACGACATACAGCTTTAGTCCAACAGTATCAAACGCCCCAACCATAACGTAAGTTTACCACCAAAACACTGTATAATTTTCACATACGTCTGTCTGTCCGTAATATCACTATATTTACATACGTCCCTTTGTTTGACGTGTAATTACTTGTCCGTTGCGAGCATGTTGGAATTGTTAGATGCTATTTGCAAAGCCTTGTAAGGGCATGTACAATGTACATATTATATTATATTATAATAGAGATGTTTTCGGTCTTTAAAAATCCATATACTAATAAATTAATTTAAATTTTTTTTTTTATTAAATTTAAATTTAAATTTTAATTTAAATTAAATTTAAATTAAATTAATTTATTTTTGGCAATCAGAAGTGAAGAACAATTAAAATTGATTTTATTCAGTTACAAAGTTCTGTACTTCAGAGAACAATCTAAAACTAAATTCACATTAATATTTACAGACGAAATTACACGTCTTCTACATATTTCAAATCAGTCGTTGAAAACAATTCAATAACAACTCTAAAACAACCGTTAACTTTCAAATCAGAATTATGAGAACAAAATAACAATAACCACAGAGTAAAAATAATATGGAACGGACTCACAATACGTGGTATCAAAACCAACCACCTTTCCCGTTGATGTCTGAGCAACGAATGCGCCCGATACTCACTGACACCGGCTTTTATAGAAAGGTGGTGGGGATCGACTCCACCCATAGTGATTTATGCTTATAATATGTATATATATCGCCTTCTCACAAGGGTCCCCGAAGGGGTAGGCAGAGGTGTATAGGTAATACCCACACACCCACTTTCCGCCAGAGGTATATTAGGTGCCAACGTGACAGATGGCGAGTCCATCGCCGTTACTCAAGCACGACTATACATACGCCTTTAATTTCTTCTCAGACGTATGCAGGTTTCCTCTCGATGTTTTCCTTCACCGTAAAGCTCGTGGTGTGACTAATCACTGTACTTAAGTTCAGAAAAACTCATTGGTACAGTCGGGATTCGAACTTGCGACCTTTGCGTCGCAGGCAACTGCTCGAACCAATCGGCCACCACGGCTCTGTAAGTATGTAAAAATACAACTCATAAAATTTTGTAATATATTAACATTAATAAACATGAAAGGGCATAAGATACGACCCTTGGGTACACCCAAGCTTATAGCTTAGGTGAAAGTATTGCAAAATTCAATAGAAAAAATAATCGGTTTACAATCATGATATAATTAATAATATTATCTTTGACATTCTTTGTCAACGTTTGAAAATCATAAACATCTTGCAATAGTGTTACATCAAACAACCATAGATGCACAGTTGAATACCTAACCAAAGTACAAAAATATCACCTCTATTATAAAATGTCACGTAATGGAAAGGTAAGATCAAATATATCTTCGTGTTTGTATATTAAATAACATAATGTGTACGCTAGTATAAGTGTGTCAGCTGCACGATGACGATGATGTAAGTGACGACCAGCTGCAGCACGAGTGCCGGCAGCGAGCAGTCGAGCGGTATCAACCTCCACACGCGGTACTTGAGCGGACGTGCTTCTATATAGCGGATGAACCTTACTATGTCCGAGCAATGCTGAGGATCTGGAAAATTATCCAAAATGGTTTAAAAACTAAAGAGGCACGTTACTTCATATGCACTTGAATTGTTACACGGTTTAGCCGGGACAGCATTGCCCTCAATGACTTCAGACTTTTTCGCTTCATCCGCATTCAAAAGTACAATCTCATCAGTTAGTAGTACTCCTAATGTTTTCGTCCTTGGTTATCTAAAATTTATTATTTATATTATTGTTTTTTTTGTCCTATATGAGCGACTAAACTTTTCGTCCGATTGAGATGAAAACACATGGAAAGTTTACAGAATTAGTATCATCACTATCACTATTATTATCCGATTCATAGCCATAACCATCATCGCAACTATGATCACCATCACAATTGATACCTCCATAGTTCCTGCATGCATCCTAAATATATTTTCTTAAACTATTGTAAGGAAGTGTTCTGGCACAGATAATTAGTTACTCTAAAGTCCCAATAACCTATGTTACCACCATTTATATTACCACCATCAACATAAGCATCATCATTCTTATCTCTCCTAGTATGTTTAACTTTTATCCTCATTAAATAAAAGAAAATACTATGGCGATGGACTCGCCATCTGTCACGTTGGCACCTAATATACCTCTGGCGGGTGTGTGGGTATTACCTATACACCTCTGCCTACCCCTTCGGGGACCCTTGTGGGAAGGCGTGAGGATATATATATATATATATATATATATATATAAATACTATGGCGCATGTCAGGTATAGGCAGGTTTAAGGAAACGTACCTTTTTCAGTTAGCAGTCGGTCATGGAGTGTAATTTTTAGCTTTTCAGCCTGTGCTGTAAGCATATCGGCACAGAGAGCAGGAGAGTACATTAATAAGAACGTCTGGAGCAGCGATAGATAACCTGTTATCAAGCTGGAGGCAGTTGCCTGAAATTAGAATAAACGGAATATTTTATGCTATATCGGTAAATGGGCGAATTCTAGAGCAAGTGAATGAATTTGTATATCTTGGAAGCATGTTCACACGAGATGGAAAGTATGAAAAAGATATTGAAAGAAGGATAACTGACGGAAATAAGGTGAATGGAGCCATGTCGGCGTTGATGGGCAGTAAAAGTCTGAGCAAGAATGCTCGAGTTGCTGTTCACAACGCGATATTGGTACCTACCTTATTGTATGGCAGCGAATCCTGGGTATGTCAGAGGAAGTATGAAAATAGCTTGAATGCAGTCGAGATGCGATCTCTTCGAAAAATGTGCGGCGCAACGATATTAGATCGAATCCGCAATGAAGAGATTCGCAAATCAACTGGCGTGAATGAGGGCGTGATTGTAAAGATGAAGAAAGGCATGTTACGTTGGTTTGGACATAGAAAGGATGAGTGAAGAAAGATTGACGAAACAGATATACAAAGCAAAAGTGTGTGCAAGAAGAGGCAGAGGAAGGCCACGTTCAACTACCTGGATCAAATAGATCGGACTCTGAAGGACGGGAACGTTAAGAGTACTCGAAACCGACGAGCATGTATGAAGAGACTGATGAATGTGGACGAAGCGAAAGAGGTATGTAAGTCTAGAGAGAACTGGCGCTCTATACTCTCTGCCTACCCGTTAGGGACTTGACGTGATGATATGTATGTATGTAGATATATTGACTTTCAAAGTACCAACGTGTCAGACACTCAAGCACGACTATACATACGCCTTTGAATTTCTTCTCAGACGTATGCGGGTTTCCTCACGATGTTTTCCTTCACCGTAAAGCTCGTGGTGTGACTAATCACTGTACTTAAGTTCAGAAAAACTCATTGGTACAGTCGGGATTCGAACTTGCGACCTTTGCGTCGCAGGCAACTACCAGTGTATGAACCCTTAGACAGTCGGCATACGGCGCAGTATATATAATGGTATGATATATTAGTGTTGGTAACATATTTTAACGAATTGGGATAAGGAGGGCCGTTTACCTTTTTAATAAATATTGTGGAGTTTGGTCAAGGCTTTTGTATCTATATATCTAGGGCGTGCGTGTAAAAGTGAGAAAAAATTTCGTCACATAACGTTCTTGTCGGCGGCACTTTTGGGTTTTGAAATGGCGATAACGTTCTCGTATTATGGGCAGTTTCAACGCGTAAGCTTTCAATACTAGAATAAAAATGTTTATGTAAACAGCTATAAGGGTGTACCTGCCCTATTAATGTAATATACCTATTAAAAGGAAATATCGGTTATTGGAAAGTGTATAGCGGTAATTTTTTTTTTATACCACTAAGGTGGCAACCAAGCATGTGGCCCGCTTAACGTCAAGCGGTTACCACCGGCTATAAATGCTGGCAGCACCAAAGGTACAACTCGTGCTTTGACGTCAAAATGACATTAGTCCTAAGTACGTCGTCCGTCAATACGACGAAAGTAATACGACTCTCCCTCCAATTCTTATATATGTTAATACCACAGCTAAATTGCGTCTCGCAATATTCTTGAGGGTTCTCAAAGATAAATTGTTTGTTCAATATCTTAACAGCGAATGATATAGAAGTGATATAATTTGTATATTTTATGTCCATAAAGGGGTAGGCTGCAGTAACAACGCCGTTTCGCAAGCACGACACTACATAAGTTTGAATTTATTCTTAAGCATATACAGATTTCCACGCGATGTTTTATATTTACCTATATAATAAATGCCACACACATAAGAAAACAAAACGATGAATGGCCATTGTATTACCTATTTCATTGTTTTAGAAACATTACTCTATTATGGATTCGGTATCATTGTTTTTGGTTATTAATAGCTAACCCGCGTTAGTCAAAGGCTGTTTTTTTAACAGCCGATTAACGTTACATACTCCAACGCACCCCAAATAACAATGTCATTACGATTTTAAAAGTCCGTCATACTTATTCGGTTTCAAGAATATACTAACGCAGTACCTAGGACAATGCCTGGACCATGGTCAACCAATACTAACCAGTGGGTCAGGCATTGGTTGGTTGCAGTTAACGTTAATATGTGACGTTTATTGACGGCCATTTTTACTATTACATGTTCGAATGGTCGTGAAACCACTAGCCCTATTCTTGCGATGTCAAGTTTGACACGTTAACGGAATGCTCGAGTTCAAGCAGGATTTATAAAAAATTATAAGTCTTGTACCTTCTAGATTAAATAAATTTCATTTTACCCATTGCTGTTAAGTCCCGAGGAGTTCTAGAATTTTTATCTAGGAACATAAAGTAGGCTAAAGGGAAGAGTTGACCTTCTGCAAGGTGGACAGTTCCTCCGCTTTCAAAAGGGCGATGCAATTAAGCCCCCTTTCATTCAAATTTAACTAGCAATCTTAAAAATACATGTCATCATTCCATGTTTTTTATCTAGTTTAAGGAAATTATAATGTTATTTCACAATTAATGGTCTTCAATAATGAAACGCAAGCTGTGATGAAGTAAATTCCCTTGAAAGAACAAATAGAATCGACTAGCGATATATTATATATATTATCTCTCGAGAGTTTTGAAGAGCGATGCTCAAAAGATTTCTTTTACCACGGATGTCTGGGATAAATTGTTCGCAAAAAGTTCATACGTTACTCAAAAGCGTAAACATCCGTATAACGTAAAGTGACAGCTCTGTGGAGTGCATAGCTTGCCGTGACTAGAAGCGTCATGTTTAATGTATAACAATAAATTATTAACGCGGAGCGAAAATAACATTTATTCTGACATCACGTTCTCCTTTACTGAATCATACCTATATTTTATATAATTGAACAATTTTTATAAGAAATTGTACA
>JACCPG010005730.1:0-58143 GCA_016069955.1 Drepana arcuata | reverse complement strand
AAACTTACATTCACATTTATAATATTAGTAAGATAACAAAAAAAGTTATAGTGGCCTAGTGGTTCGAGTTGCCTGCGGCACAAAGATCCCAAGTTCGAATCCCGGCTGTAGGAGGTGTATGGAGTTTTTTCAGAAAATCTCCTTGGTACAGTCGGGCTTTGAACTTATAATCTTTGCGTTGCAGGCGACTACACCAATGGCCACCGTGGCTTCGAAAAAATATTGACCTGCTTCAGTTTGTGTAAAAACTATGCTACGCTGATTGGTTTCGGTAATTATTGAGAAAACAATTTCGTTATATGGTCACAGGTCAATAGTACCCTAAACCGAAGAGCATGGTATGAAGAGAATATATATTTTTTTTTTATACTACATGGGTGACAAACAAGCATGCGGTCCGCCTGATGGTAAGCGGTTACCGCCGCCTATGGACGCTTGCAACACCACCAACATCACTCGCGTATCAGGGGTAAAATGAAATTGACGAAGCGAAAGAAGTATGTAAGGACCGTAGCAAGTGGAAAGAAGTGGTCTCTGTCTACGTCTACGGGAAAGAGGCGTGATTATATGTATGTATGTGACGTCACTTGACGTCACGAGCGTATTAACAAAACAAAGTCACGATCCTTAAATGTACCTTTGTAATGAGCCGTGGTGGCCGAGTGGCTACCCGCAAAGATCACATACCAAGTTCAAATCCCTGCGGTGTATTCCGCACGGAATTTGAACTTTAATTTCAATTTTAATTTAAATTCCAATTAAATTTCGTAACCTTGCAACCTTGCCAGCACTGAATGCGATTTGTTTGCGGATTACTGATGGAGGTTTTTTTTTTTATACAACAAGAGTGGCAAACAAGCATACGGCCCATCTGATGGGAAACGGTTACCGTAGCCTATTTACGCTCACGATACCGAAGTATCACTTGCGCGTTGCCACTCTGTGTTCGGAGAGTTATAGTGTGTTGGCAGCATAATGGGTTTAATCCCTCTGCTTCCAACACAATGTAACAATCCTCCCCCCTCCCCAAGGAGCTCATTACTAAACCTTAGAGGACGGAAGGAGAGGAGGATGCCTGAATGTCATTCATTAATAAAGGTTCATTTTTTCAACTTCAACTTCAACTTTCAACATTTTTTGGTGTCATTGTGTTATGTTATTGATGACTATGTAAATAAATAAATAAATAAATAATCCGTATTAATAAAAATACAAATATAAAAAAATGATAAAGAGCCGTGGTTGCCGAGTGGTTCGAGCAGTTGCCTGCGACACAAAGATTGCAAGTTCGAATCCTGACTGTACCAATGAGTTTTTCTGAACTTAAGTACAGTGATTAGTCACACCACGAGCTTTACGGTGAAGGAAAACATCGTGAGGAAACCTGCATACGTCTGAGAAGAAATTCAAAGGCAGATGTATGGACGTGCTTGAGTAACGGCGATGGACTCGCCATCTGTCACGTTGGCACCTAATATACCTCTGGCGGAAAGTGGGTGTGTGGGTATTACCCTCTGCCTCTGCCTACCCCTTCGGGGACCCTTGTGGGAAGGCGTGAGGATATGAGGATAATAATAAATTCAGTTATAAACCACACTATAAAGGTTCAGAAAAGAAAGATCCAGATTTTCCATCCTTCATGTTGCCATTGAATATGCCGTTATCACTAATTAAAACAACAATATCCTGTGCCTGACCTTCCTATAGAGGTCCGGGTTGTATGAAATACTCTCTACCCTCCGTATAAATAGGAGGGCTCTGGGTTTTCAGTTGCTTTGCCTGAGCACGTCTCAGGAGTGGCTAACTTCGCCTCTAAGCCTCTGCAGCACGACTTCGCGCTGTAACCAACCTTGGGCCCTTGATATGTTGCTGGACAACTACCCCCAGACTACTTGTAAGAGGTGACATCAGCCAGGGGACAATGTAGTCAAATTCTTGATCCCGAGCTAATTGAATAAAGTGGTCGAATTTTGTGTCGATACTTTTTTTATCGAATATCAACATCACTACGCAACCCTGCCAAACGCGAATAGAATACTCTGAATTGGAAATTGATCCCGCAGTGCGCTGAAACTTTCCTACAAGAATGATGAGAAAATTCCAATTAAAATCGAAGTTTACATGCACCGTAAATTACGGGAAGGCATATGGAGATTTAATATCGAATCAGCTCCTAATATGATTTGGGAATATTGAAATTGCAAGACGAATGTTTTGAGTGGAATAGCAATCTTTATATAATTGAATTAAATTTATTTAAAGGTCATTATCGATCGGACACACAAGGACGGGAACGTCAAGAGTACTCGAAACCCGCGAGCATGTGTGAAGAGACTGATTAATGTGGACGAAGCGAAACAGGTATGTAAGTCTAGAGAGAACTTGTGCTCTATACCCTCGCCTACCCCGTTAGGGACTAGGCATGATAATAATATGTATGCAGTAATAGTGTCAAGAAAATTATATTAAGAAAGTTTGAATTATAATTACATATTAATAAAAAAAATTTGGTGACGCCAAATCCAATGATAGGAGATCAAATTTAATTCATCCTTAAAACTTCTCAATGTCACATTTCTTAGAGGGTTTTTCGTATAATTAGTTATCATTGTTATCAACTTTAAGTAGATATTAATGATAAATACTTCGTATTTAGGAATTATTACGATTGTAAATCCCATATACCTATTCCGGGTTGGTACGTGTTATATTGACTAATGTTAAAACATTTTTTTATCTTTCTCATCACCGGGTAGGCAGTTAGAATAGTGCCAGTTCTGTCTTTTATCATCACGTTCGTAACCCCTGAGGTAGGCATGGACTAGAGCGCCAATTCTGTCAAAATTTACAGGTTTCTTTCGATTCGTCCACATTATCTTGAAATGTTTTTTTTATTGTTAACGGTGGTAATAGTTGTGTGTGATCATTATTGTAAATTCGAAATGGACAAATTATTGTGACATACAGTGTCTCAGAAAATAGAACAGTTGTCTTCTAGTAGTTGCCGGTTGTTGTGAATGAAACTAATAATTCCACAAATAACAAAATTTCAACATTATTATAATGGGGAGATTTTAATTTTCATAAGCTTCTAGGTAGTACCCACCCTCTAATACACACCCACATTGCGTCAGAGATATATTTTTAGGTGCCAACGTGACAGATGGCGAGTCCATCGCCGTTACTCAAGCACGACATTACATACGCCTTTGAATTGATTCGCAGACGTATGCAGGTTTCCTCTAGATGTTATCCTTCAGCGCAATGCTCGTGGTGTGACTCATTACTGTACTTGAGTTCAGAAATTAATGTTAGGTACAGTCGGGATGAGAACTAGCAATCTTTGTGTCTCATGTCATGTTCAAATGGGAGAGTAATATTATTAACAATCCTCTCTCTCAAACAATATGGAGTCATAATAACTTGTAAATCCGTGTATTTGCTGCACACGTACTAAATGTTCTGTCTCGCGGACAAGGAAGGAATGTTAATAGCGTAACTTTTGCCGGTCCCGTCATAGTTGGCATTCTGTGCCGAGGTGCCCTAAAATTGTATAAGTTTTTGTGTAGATCTGACGCTATATTCGGGGTACTGATGAATTTTCTTGGTGGTGTTCAAAGTTCATCTTATATTATTAAATTTTAATCCACACTCATACAGATATTATTCTCATGCGGATACCCGGCGTGTACTAACTACGCTAAAAGTGGATGAGAAAATTGTCTTTTGTTTTGACTGTTGTGAAAATTAAACCGGATGGGGATATGTCGGTTGGATAATTTTCAACTCTATATATTATCCTCACGCCTTCCCAGAAGGGTCCCGGAAGGGGTAGGCAGGGGTGTTGAGGTAAAACCCACACACCCTCTTTCCGCCAGAGGTATATTAGGTGCCAACGTGACAGATGGCGAGTCCATCGCCGTTACTCAAGCACGACTATACATACGCCTTGGAATTGCTTCTCAGACTTATGCACGTTTCCTCGAGTGGTTCGAGCAGTTGCCTGTGACGCAAAGGTCGCAAGTTCGAATCCCGACTGTACCAATGAGTTTTTCTGAACTTAAGTACAGAGATTAGTCACACCACGAGCTTTACGATGAAGGAAAACATCGAGAGGAAACCTGCATACGTCTGAGAAGAAATTCAAAATGCGTATGTATAGTCGTGCTTGAGTAACGGCGATGGACTCGCCATCTGTCACGTTGGCACCTAATATACCTCTGGCGGAAAGTGAGTGTGTGGGTATTACCTATACACCTCTGCCTACCCCTTCGGGGACCCTTGTGGGAAGGCGTGAGGATATATAATAATATATATGTGCCTAGTTCCTTCCATTGCTTCAGCAATTACTATTAAAATCCCAAGCAAAGTCACGCAACATAATATGTATAACCAATACTTGACTTCATCGAAAAATATTATATAGCAAAAGCGTAGGATCGTGTTCCAAGCAATCTAGGTTGAAATTCCTGAAAGCCTTTGAGATATGATCAGATCTGAAAACACGACCTTAATCATACAAATGGGTATGTTGGCATTAATCTAGGTATTAGATGTTTGGAGGTGTTTCGCAATTCCCACTCAGCTAAGATGAGGTCGTATTAAATGTATATTGGAAGGTAAATTGTAGAGGTAATATTTTCTGTAACTTTCCTATTAAGTTATATTATATTGTAGGCTAGGTGAAACCTCTTGTTAATTATATTTGCGTACAAAAACCACTATTAACAATATTTACAAAAAACAGTTACTTACAGATAAACTATTGGCCCCAAATCGATATTATTAATCGGAACATTACGTACAATTCACACTCACTCACACATAAGCTACCTCGGAAAATAATTGAATTACCTTTTGTAGAATTTAAAGCTGTCGTTAAAAGTAAATTAATTCAAAAGGCTTATTATAAAACATCAGATTATTTTAATGATGGCCATGCATGGCAATGAATTGCTCCTCTTGTACAGAGTTTATATATGTAACTACCCCTTACGTAAAAGGGAACAAATGTTAAAAAAGCAAACCGGGGAGTTTGTTTCGCCGTTTCTTCTCCTGGCAGGTTTTTTTTCTTGGAAACGGTGGTAACTTTAGTCTATATTAAACGTGACGTTCAATAAGTGTTCCCTGTGTCCCTTATGTTGAATAAAATATTTTGATTTTGATTTTGATTTTTTGATTTCATACACACACAAACACACACATACACACACACACACACACACACACACACTTACTCACTCACTCACACACACACACACACACACACACACACACACACACACATATAGATACTTGTACTCAAGATATTTTTGTTTAAATTAATATATATTATAAATATTTATTCAAATCTATAATGCACGCTTCAAATGTTTAACCAAATTTTGATTGTCATAATATCTTATGTTAATTCCCAGAGGCATGGGCCTGTTCATAATTAATACAGGCTGTCCTGCAGCCTAGCAATGAGAGCAGTTGCAAATGCACCACCTATCCTTGTAAAAATCATTAACTTTTACAAATAGTTCACTATTTAAGCATACCTATGTAACCCATTTGGTGAAATAAATTATTATTATTATTAATATTAGTACCTGGATGACCGAGCTTAGCTCGGTATTTTTCAGATTTATATTTTCTCGTACGAATGACATATTTATGACAACCAAACACTAATTGGCTTAAAGTTTGTTGCTTAGCAACGCTTTATCAGTGGGGAAATTCATATACTCAGAACAAGTTATTGTTCTGAGTTCATATACTAATGAAATTGTTGGAGATTTTCAATGCCAAAAAACACGGATAAAACGACTTTTTTTTTTAATGAAACCTAGCTAAATCGATTTATTGCCCCGAAATCTCCCCCTTACCAAATTTCATGAAAATCGTTGGAGCCGTTTCCCAGATTCAGATTATATATATATATAGATATATACAAGAATTGCTCGTTTAAAGGTATAGGGATATCCCAAGGCAACGAAGGC
This sequence comes from Drepana arcuata, assembly GCA_016069955.1. Lineage (NCBI taxonomy): Eukaryota > Metazoa > Arthropoda > Insecta > Lepidoptera > Drepanidae > Drepana > Drepana arcuata. The sequence continues at coordinate 52,159 of JACCPG010005730.1, read as the reverse complement.
AAAGAAAACAGTAACTATGGAGTTTCTTGCCGGTTCTTCTCCATGGAAACGACCAACCCGAGCCGTCTTAGCCTTCGTTGCCTTGGGATATCGATTTGGGGCAAATATTTTATCTGTAAGTAGTAAGATATACAACAGTTTTATTGTAAGGCTATGTAAATAAAATATTTTGATTTTGAACGTGCCAAGAAGACTGGCAGCATTGCCACGCCTGATAGCAATGCTGATTCTCTGAGCGAGATATGTCCCAGCCCGCCTGTCACGAGAGGTCTCGATAAGACGGCGCGAGACCTCCTGAAAAAGATGAAGAGATGAGATAAAGATCAACTTGCGTTGAGCTGTCGCCAATGTATTGATGGAGACGGAAGAATATTTACCGAACTACGGAAGAATATATACTTAATTGCATTTATGCTTATGCAATTCAAGCCAGAGCGCCATTTCACCCTGTTTTGAGGTACGTACGTATTAAATGAAGAGAATGCATTTACTTTGGTGCCACACTTGGCGACGCTCACAAATGAGAAATTTTAATGAATTCTTGCATCTTTGGTTTTAAAAGAGTATGAAACACTAGATTTGACTCACCTATTATATTGGTGTCAGATCCGTGGTGGTCGAGTTCAACTACTAGTCTGTAAATTCGAGTATCGAGTAATGTATAAATCGCTCCTCCATGTATGTAATGTATAAAAAACTCCAATGAGTTCGAACTAGCGATTTGTACTATATTATTATATACAATAATATAGTACTAGTATACTAGATGAATATTGATTCATTCATTCATAAATTTAAGAGCTTGGCTCTTGTCGGCAGCTCTGATGCAATTTCTTCCATTTACTTCTGTCCAGCACAATCTTTTTGACCTCCCTATACATTCGATCCGAATCATGTTTAATTTTAGTCTTCTTCTTCCTACTTTTCCTTCTGGGATATTCTTGAAGAAGCTAGCATGCCCAGATTTTACCAATGAGTTTCTCTGTGAACTTAGCCAAGCGCCAACAGTGATGCATCAAACTCGTAGCTTAATAACGAGCTTAAAAATATGACTGAATAATAACAGATATACAATGGAAAAGCATCTGGAAGAAGTAGAGGAAACGAAGGAAAATAACGCCAAGAGTACGCGAATCCCGTTAGCATATATGAACTGACTGATGAGCGTGGATGAAGCGAAAGACATCTAGTTGAGATAGAACTGGCCTACTATCTCTTCCTGCCGTAAGGGAATCATTTTAAAATTTGCCTTAAGATTTGATTTCATTAGTAAGTGAGCTTTCTTCTCTTCAGAAGAAAGCTGTAACTTGTAACAACCATTTTTTTGTCTGTTTTGCTTCCAAAACATACAAAAAAATGGTGGTCTCTTCCAGTTTGCAGTCAAGCGTCGTACCCCTACGGCAGTAGCAGGTAATTAACGGCCGTGGATTAAATGAAAATTATTATTTGTGCCAAGGCAGTGCGCGTGATAATATTCAGTCTGGTCGCTCCAGACTTGGCGCTTCTGACAACATGGCGTCTTATAATCATTGTAATTTATGAACTTCGTCTGAGTTATAGACTTACAGTGTCTTCATTTTCACTCAATTTAAAACAGCTTTAACTGATTCAAGAAAGGATTAGTTAATTTTTTATTGCATAAGTCCTGGTGAATTGTTTTGCGAACTATTTTTACAGCGGGAACCAAGGTGCCTTGTGGTTTCACCCGTGTTATGGTCAAACATATATTTATACTAATACTCTGGTAGTAGCACGATAGAAGCCACCATATAAAATCAAAAATCAAAATAAAAATATTTTATTCAACGTAAGGGACACAGGGAACACTTATTGAACTGAACTGATAATTTATTATATCCTCACGTCTTTCCGCAAGGGTCCCTGAAGGGGTAGGTACTCGTGTATAGCCCCACACTGTACACCCACATGCCGCGAGGGACATATTTTAGGCGCCAACGTGACAGATGGCGAGTCAATCGCGGTTGGTCAAGCAATCTTTGAAAATACGCCTTTGAATTTCATCTCAAGCGTATGCAGGTTTCCTTTCTAATCTTCCTATCTTCCCTTCTAAGATCAAAGAAGCTGGCATAACGTATTAATTATAGCCATGCATATTTTTTAAAGAGAGAACTGGCGCCCTGTACTGTCTGCCTACCCCGTTAGGGACTCGGCGTGATGATACTTTTTTAAGCATATAACATTTTGTAAGTTATTTGTAGTAATTTTCGCTCATTGACTTGTTCAAAACATACATACATATCATCACGCCAAGTCCCTAACGGGGTAGGCAGAGAGTATAGAGCGCCAGTTCTCTCTAGACTTACATACCTCTTTCGCTTCGTCCACATTCATCAGTCTCTTCATACATGCTCGTCGGTTTCGAGTAATCTTAACGTTCCCGTCCTTGAGCGTCCGATCTATTTGATCCAGGTAGTTGGAACGTGGCCTTCCTCTGCCTCTTCTTGCACACACTTTTGCTTTGTATATCTGTTTCGTCAATCTTTCTTCACTCATCCTTTCTATGTGTCCAAACCAACGTAACATGCCTTTCTTCATCTTTACAATCACGCCCTCATTCACGCCAGTTGATTTGCGAATCAATTGTTGTGCGTGTTGTTGTGTTGTTGAAGGATACGACAAAATAGGAAAAACCCTATAGTTACTAACGCGCTTTTTAAGGCAGGAATCCGAACAGTATCCCATAGGCCAAATAGGAGTATATTTGCCGATACTGCGGGGATTGCCTTCAATTTGTTCAGAGAATACGAATGGACTATTTACAAGGCTCCATTACTGTGATTGTTGCGAACACGGATTTATAAGCTTGTATCCATGGGAGCAGCTCGCTATGGGATCGTTCAGCTTTCATACACAAAGTGGTCTCTCCTCACGACAATATAGATACACTCGATTTTGGACTTCATTTTTTTGTCTTTTGGACTCGTTTTTTATTGATACGCGTAAATAATTATGGCTCTCGTACAACCGTTCGTTTGTGGTGGCATTGGTGGTGCTCTATAATTCTAAAATATATAGATATTTATTAAATACGATATTCTTTGTTCTTTAATTAGTTTCAGGTAGTTAGCTCCAGAATTTCAAGCACTAATTCTATAAATGTTAATATATGCGAGGAAGTTTGATACTCAATCTTACCAATATTATAAATGTGAATGTTTGTAAGTTTGGATGTTTGCGGTTCTTTCACGGCCAAACGGCTGAACCGATGTGGCTGAAAGTTGAAATAGTCATAGCTCATACCTAGGAATAGGACATAGGCTACTTTTTTTTTCAAAAATTCAAAGTTCTTATATTATATTATAATGTATGATGCTCTTTCACGGCATAGCGGTTGAACCGATTCTAGCATGAACATTTCCAAAGCTACTTTTTCGAACTCCACGCGGGCGAAGCCGCGGGCATAAGCTAGTCATGCCATAACGACTGAATGGAATCAAATGAAATTCGGCACAGAATTATATGTAGGTATATAATATAGCTTCACACCTACCCCCAAGGGTCCCCGAAGGGGTAGACTGTGTGACTACCCCTTCGGGGGTGTTACTATCTTTACATCCTCCCTCCACACATCCAATTTCCGTCGGAGATTTGTAGTATTTGAATTATGTAGTTTAGGTGACAGCGTGACAGAGGCTACTCAAGCCCGTTCTTAATTTCACCTCGAAGGCTTGCAGACTTTCTCTAAATGTTTTCCTTTACCGTAAATCTGTGACTAATCACTGTACTTAAGATCAGAAGAACTCATTGGTACAGTGGGGTTCGAACATGCAACCGATTCGCTGAATAAACACTTTTTAAATTATTAATATTAGAAAAATCTACCATATATATAGTATGTATAGTCGTGCTTGAGTAACGGCGATGGACTCGCCATCTGTCACGTTGGCACCTGATATACCTCTGGCGGAAAGTGGGTGTGTGGGTATTACCTACACACCTCTGCCTACCCCTTCGGGAACCCTTGTGGGAAGGCGTGAATATATAACTCTACTATAATATATCAAAATTTTCAAGAGCTATATTGGCAGGCAAATATTAAGTTATAAAATATAGCAACGAAACGTCTGATTGTTATTTTGCTCTCACTATACCAACAGTAAATGGGGATTAAAATGATAATAGATATGATATATAGGATGATAAAACTCGGGACCAATGACGTCTTAAGGTTTGCAAGGTCCGATCGAATAAGCAGTCAATTCGCCGAGTATTAGAACAACGGATGCGGGAAACTAAAGAAAAAGTTCATAATAACTCGTGATGAAATCTCTCTATTCTCGCTTCGCCGGCGGATCTACTTAGTGCTGTTAATACACAAATAAAACATACTTTTCCAAAAATTACCACTGTATTTTATTTGTAATTTAATAAAAATATAAACAGCATATCTATTTCTTCACGCCTTCCAACAATTATGTACGTAGGATTAGGCAGAGTTATGTAGGTAGTACTTACCCACTTTCTACCTGAGATGCGTATTGTTTGTGCTAACGTGACAGGTGGCGAGTCCACCACCGTTACTCAAGCACGCCTATACATAAGTTCAGAAAAACTCATTAGTACAGTCGGGATTCGAACTTGCAACTTTTGTGTTTAGGTAAATACTCGAGGTCTTCGGCATAGCATAGCTCGTTAAAATAATAAAATATATCTTAATAATATTATAAACGAGAAAGTTTGTTTATTGAAGATGTTTGTTACATTTTCATACAAAACTTGAATTGGATGAAATTTGGCACAGGAATAGATTAATCAAGAAGGGTCAAGAAAAAATTACCTATGAAAACAAATTCTACCATGGTCACACAGTAGGGCACATCTAAAAGGGAACTATATTTTCTATCACCAAAATTTTTATTTGTCATCAAGTTGTATCACCTAATAAATAGATCTATCGCCACGAAATATTTTCGTTCTCAGATAAACAAAATTTGTTCCCAGGTATGAATTATCAAATTAATGTTAATATATGTGTAAAATAAGAGATCGATAACCAATAAAATTATATTGCATAACATGAATATAAACTTCCTTCTTATAATAACAGTTTTGTTACTTAAATAATAGCTCTGTGCTCAGAATGGTAGATCTGTCACCAAATAAATCGATTATCGATCCCTGACTGCGACTCCTTTTTATTTGATATTTTGTCACCAATACAGTTATTGGTGACAAAATATCAAATAAAAGTGTATTTCGTTCAGATATTAAATTAATAGTATTCGTTACCAATTTAATACATCAATTTATAATTTTAATGAAAAAAATGATCAAAGGGGCGGAGACAAATTGGCGCGCTTTAAAAATTGACCAATCCGGCCTCAACGATGGGTAGTAGGTAACTAGGAATATTGATTATTTTGACTTTAATTGTTTTATTTACTACTCTGCTAAAAAATTTATTTAAATATAATTTATACTACCAGTGGAAATTTAGAACCTTGGGAGTCTAGTTAAGTAGCAGAATCTTTTGGTTGAAACGATGATGACAACCCTAATTTTTTATTTGAACTTAATGCAATTTTCTAGTAACATAATATGATTTATTGGTGATCTCTTTAAATTAGTTTGCTTAAATACTTATTAGGACACACCTATTATAATACATACAAAAACATTTATTTGGTACTAGACCTTATATCTCAGGATTTTGGTGTGATTTATTGTGGAACTGATTTTGCATTGTTTGGTGACTACATTTTGGTGACAGATCTACTATTTTGAGGACAAACCCTATTATTTAAGAAACACAAAACTAATTAAATTGGTGATAGCTTAAATGATACCCCATCTAAAATACTAATTTATAATAGTATCTAAATCTATAAAAATACATTTTAATGAAATTTGGCACAGGGCTCAATTAATAGCTGGCTCAAGAAAAAAAATTAATTAATTAGAAACAGGCACATCTAAAATATTAATTTATATACGACTATATATACGACTGTACCAATGAGTTTTTCTAAACTTAAGTACAGTGATTCGTCACACCACGAGCTTTACGGTGAAGGAAAACATCGAGAGGAAACCTGCATACGTCAGAGAAGAAATTCAAAAAGGCGTATGTATAGTCGTGCTTGAGTAACGGCGATGGACTCGCCATCTGTCACGTTGGCACCTAATATACCTCTGGCGGAAAGTGGGTGTGTGGGTATTACCTATACACCTCTGCCTACCCCTTCGGGGACCCTTGTGGGAAGGCGTGAGGGTGTATTTATCTATTATAAAGCTAAATTTGAATCAATTATCAAGAAAATAAAATATTTTCTGATTAAACGGTATTAACACCTCTATGCGCAGTACCACGGAACAGATGTCGTAAATTTACATTAAAAGTTGGAGTAAAATTTTTACTTCTATCCTAGCAGCCGGGCCTGGCGATTTCCTTCTCGATAATCGGAGGAAGTTCGCAAAGGAATACCAGTTATTGGAGCGACCTTAATATAAGTTTAGTCAATCGCCCCTCCAACTCGAGAAATGTATCGTTCATAACTGCTCAAGTTATATTGAAATTGTTTGTTTCCTTTACTTTTCAATATATTGATTGGCATTTGCTAAGTTTTTCTATGGATGTTTTTATTAGTAATAATATAATAATATAATATATCATCACGCCTTCCCACAAGGGTCCCCGAAGGGGTAGGCAGAGGTGTATAGGTAATACCCACACACCCACTTTCCGCCAGAGGTATATTAGGTGCCAACGTGACAGATGGCGAGTCCATCGCCGTCACTCAAGCACGACTATACATACGCCTTTTTGAATTTCTTCTCAGACGTATGCAGGTTTCCTCTCGATGTTTTCCTTCACCGTAAAGCTCGTGGTGTGACGAATCACTGTACTTAAGTTTAGAAAAACTCATTGGTACAGTCGGGATTCGAACTTGCGACCTTTGCGTCGCAGGCAACTGCTCGAACCACTCGGCCACCACGGCTCTTACGGTTTTTATTAATTAACTTTGTAAACTATATAGTATTTAACATACATATCATCACGCCAAGTCCCTAACGGGGTAGGCAGAGAGTATAGAGCGCCAGTTCTCTTTAGACTTACATACCTCTTTCGCTTCGTCCACATTCAGTATCTTCATACATGCTCGTCGGTTTCGAGTACTCTTGACTTTCCCGTCCTTGAGCGTCCGATCGACTTGGTCTAGGTAGTTGGAACGTGGTCTTCCTCTGCCTCTTCTTGCACACACTTTCGCTTTGTATAACTGTTTCGGCAATATTTCTTCACTCATCCTTTCTATGTGTCCAAACCAGCGTAACATGCCTTTCTTCATCTTTACAATCACACCCTCGTTCATGCCAGTTGTATTGCGAATCTCTTCATTGCGGATTCGATCTAAGATCGTTACTCCGCACAATTTCCGAAGTGATCGCATTTCAACCAGGATTCTCTGCCGTACAATAAAGTTGTCAGTATAGTTAGTAAATAGCATAAACGGTATAAATATTGTATATTAAACTGTTAATAATAATAAAGGCCGTTGTGGCCGAGTGGTTCTAATAGCCCCTTGCAACACAAAGGTGCAAGTTCCAATCCCGACTGTGACAATGAGTTTTTATGAACTTAAGTATAGTGATTTGTCGCAGAGAGTCAATCGCCGTTTCTCAAACACAACTTTACTTCATCGTGAACCTCGTGGTGGGATTAATCAATGTTTATCCTAAAAAATTCCTAAGTACGACAGGCTTGGTACAGACAAATTTGGCATAGGCAACTAGTCAATATTACTTCAACTTCTCGAACATCGCTTCTTAGATATTTTCTATAAAATAAAAATATCAGTGTACATTTTACTGGTAGGTCGGTATACAGCGGACCACGTGATGCATGCGAGTCTCAGAGGTAGCACGCAGTACGAATCTCAATTTTATCCACGACCATCCACGCGTCGATAAAATATATGATTTCCCATAATTTCCTCAGTTCTTAAGTCATGAGCGTAAGCGATTCTGTGACATGTATATTGATTTATATTAATATACTATATGTACCCGCGACTTCGTCCACGTGGAATATAACAAAAAATATTGTTGTGTTTCTAAAATAAAAGTTGCCTATGTTATTTCCTTTTAAATCAGCCTTCTGTTAAGGAAATTCTCGTTAAAATCGGTCCAGCCATTTCAGAGATTAGCCAGAACAAACGGACATACAGAAAGATAAAAAAATTACCGTGTATACATCCATATGCGTTTAGTAAAAAGCGTTATTTTAATATTACAAACAGACACTCCAAAATTATTGAATTCCAATAGTATGCAGGTTCCCCATAATATTTTCTTTTTTCGTAAAGTGCTTGGTGTGTCTATGCACTGCACTTGAGATTAGAAAAACACATTGGTACAGTCGGGATTCTAGCTTGCAATATTTATGTTGTAAGCCAACGGCTCGAACCACTCGGCCACCACGGATTATATTCATATGTTTTACAATAACAACAATTGAAATAACAAAAAACGAACTACCCACTTTCTTGTTAATATGTATTATTTTCATAACTTTATGAGTTTAACACTTGTCCCACATTCACGCAATGATTAAAGAATTTGAATGGCTGAACTCGGGAGATCTAATTCGCAAAAGAATCCCTCAAATCCCTACAGAATTGAATAGGTGAAAAATATTACCATTTGTGTGATCAAAACGATTGTTACCTCTTAACCGACTTCAAAGGTAGGAGGTTCACAATTCACTCAGTAAATATAATGGGTTTGATGAAGGATTTTTGCATTGCATTTTCTCTTATATTAGTTCATAGTTTGACGTTTAACTATCAACATTTTAAAGAAATTGATACAGCGATCAACAAAAATAAATAAAAGTAATAATAATAATATTCTTTATTGTACACACACACATACAGACAATTAGGATGGCAAAAAGACAGAGAATAACATGTAATAGGCACAATAGGCGGCCTTATCGCAAAAGAGATCTCTTCCAGGCAACCAAGTGAAGAGAGAAAAGAAATAGAGATAAAAGGTAGGTGTGATAGTTGAGCGGATGAAATATACATATTTACTATAATATACATATACTAAGCAATCTAAATAAATAAATACGAAACATATACCTATTTTATACACATACAATAACATATACATAAATATACTTACATATGTATAATTTATAAAGAAAAATAGTATATAGTATATAGTATATAATAAAAAGAACTTTATACATAAAAGTTCACGCTTTCCCGCAAGGGTCCCCGAAGGGGTAGGTGTGTAGGTAGTACTCGCACACCCATTTTCCGCCAGAGACATCGTAGGTGCCAACGTGAAAAATGGCGAGTCCATCGTCGTTACTTAAGCACGTTTAAACATATGTCCGTGGAACTTTTTTCTCAAACGTATGCAGGTTTCCTCTCGATGTTTTCCTTCACCGTAAAGTTCGTTACTCATGTTCAGAAAAACTCATTGGTGGGATTCGAGCTTGCATTCAGTGTGTTGCATGAAGGTTTTATTCTAGCAGTCAGAGGAAATTTGGTTACCCACCAATTATACCCTACCTCTCTTATTATTGTAAAATAAAACACGATAATTTCCAGCTAATCGCTCTTATCGCATCTGGCGTGTTCCTAATTATATTTATGAACAATGTTTTTAAAAAGTCAGTTTGAACTAGAAATTGTGAATTACTTATCTAAGATATATTAAATATGTAGAATATGTCGTGTCTGTACAGTGAAATTTACTGTTACATATCTGTATGTAACAGTAAATTGCACTGTATATACACGACAAATCGGACCACTCCGAATTCGAACGGGAAACCCGTTATGCCTACCTCTCTTACTGTATTTGAGATTCACATGTGTATTATGTGAACAGCCCCCTCCGTGGCCATCCTCTGTACATATAGGAGGGTCCTGGGTTGTCCTGTGGAATCGGAAATAAAATATAATTACCTCTTCAGTGTGTTATTTTAATATTACGCGATTACACGTTGAAAACACTTAATTGATGTAGAATTCAAGCAGATTCAAATTTAAATGCCGGCGATCCGTCGATGACATGCGACCACAAGATGGCTGCCCATTTGACGTTCCGCCAAGATGAATACTGACGGTTCACTCTCGTTCGGAAACCAACAAATGGATCTCGATTCTATATACTTATTATGCAGGTGCAAACAGAGTTGGTAAGAAAACAGTACCTTGTTCACCAACTGGAAGCTGCTAGAGGTTGAACACGTATGGTAAGTACGCTACGTCTTGTTTTGCATACTAATTAATGAATCTCTTACGATATGCTAATCCCGCGAGTACGAGAGAAGCCTGAGAAATCGACACGTATTTACGAACTCCCTTAAGGGTGGTGTTTATGATAATTATTCGAGTTTCTTGACGAAAATAGTATTTTACGGATTGATATAACCATACATTTTATGTAGGTATGTCTTTACGTCTACCCATGAAGCCTGAAGATTTCCAAAGGTCGTGTTTGGGAGACTCGCCAGCTGTTAGGTCAACATATACATATATATCTTAGAAGAAAAGAGACCCTTATGGGAAACCTTAAGGTATGTATTTGTTTAACTAGCTGCACTTAACATGACTTCTTTTATTTGACTGTCTTGTATATCAGCGCCATCTAGCGGCTTCCTTTTTTCTTTCGAGCTAGGAACCTTCTTCGCGGATTTTTTTTTGCGGAACAAGTCGGCTAAATCATATCCTACTAATATTATAGATGTAAATGTTTGTGAGTATGTATGTATGAATAAAGACAGGGCGCTATGGCGCTCATTAGGGGAGGCCTATGTCCAGCAGTGGACTAGAGTGGGCTGATGATGATGATGAAGATGATGATGTATGAATGTTTGTTACATCAATCAATCGCGCCAAAACGGCTGAACGGAATTGAATGAAATTTGAAACAGAGGTATATAATTAGCTGGATTAACATAACAATAAATAATAAATAAATAATATATATAATAATAATATATCCTCACGCCTTCCCACAAGGTCCCCGAAGGGGTAGCCAGAGGTGTGTAGGTAATACCCACACACCCACTTTCCGCCTGAGGTATATCAGGTGCCAACGTGACAGATGGCGAGTCCATCGCCGTTACTCAAGCACGACTATACATACGCCTTTGAATTTCTTCTCAGACGTATGCAGATTTCCTCTCGATGTTTTCCTTCACCGTAAAGCTCGTGGTGTGACTAATCACTGTACATATGTTCAGAAAAACTCATTGGTACAGACGGGATTCGAACTTGCGATCTTTGTGTCGCACGCAACTGCTCGAACCAGTCGGCCACCACGGCGATTTTATAAATAATAACAATAGGATTTTATATCAAACTACAAATAAAATCTAATATTACGAGGGTGGAACCGCGGGGCACACCTAGTTTTATCATAATGAGATGAATAGACAGAAGGGCATAGAGTCCTCTATTGCTTGTATTAATTAATAAGCCTTGGTGGCCGAGTGGTCCGAGTAGTCGCCTGCAACACATAGTTTGAAGTTCGAATCCTAAATATATTAATGAGATTTTCTCAACTTAAGTCACACCACGAATTTTACGTTGAAAGAAAACGTCGGTAGAAAAAACCCGCGTGAACCTGAGAAATAAAATCAAAGACGCATGTATAGTCGTGCTTTAGTAACGGCGATGGACTCGCCATCTGTCACGGTGGCACCAAAAATGTATCCTGCAGTATGAATAATCTGATTCGAACCTGCAATCTTTATGTTTTAGGCGACTACTTGAACCAATCAGTCATTACGACTAAAAAAAAACCCAAGCCAATGAATGGTAAGCAGATATGACAGTCGATAACGCTAGTGATTAAACGCAATCAATCAATGTTTCTTTTAGCAATTATCAGGTATTATTGCCCAATTCGTTTTCGATTAATTACAAGCACAAATAATCTATAGAAGTTTAACTACGTATTACTTGACGTCAAAACTAGATAACAAGGTGGGATAAAACGTGCATTAAGCTCAATTTCTTTTTTTTTATAATAATAATAATATCTTCACGCCTTCTCACAAGGTGCAGAGGTGTGTAGGTAGATATATTTTTAGGTTCCAACGTGACAGATAGCGAGTTCATCGCCATTTCTCAAGTACGACTATACATACGTCTTTGAATATTTTCTTTAACTTATGCAGGTACGTTGTTTTTCTTCACCGTAGAGCTCTAGGTGTGACAAATTACTGTACTTAAGTTCGGAAAAACTCATAACACACATGAGTTCGAACTTGTAATATTTCGGTTAGAGACCGCTCGGCCACCACTGCTCTTAAAGTACCAAATTGTTTGCGAGTTCACTTTTTGCCAGCAATTCATTGCCAAACATCAATTACCAATCTCCCATATCATTTGGTACATGTTATCATGCGTAGATATCGTCAATGCATCTTATCAGTTCGCTATGGTTATAAAAATTAGGACAAGCGCCCAGTTGTAACACACTCGCAAAATGAAGGCGTGGTTCGTATTGCTTCTCTGCGTGGCAGCGACTGCGAACCAAGGCGGCTTTCAAGGGTCAGTGTAAACATATATCGTATCACGGGTAGGCAGAGTTGTGCCCATTTTAAATTAACTTTTCTCGAGCCACCAGAGTATTGATCTTATATTATGACGAGGCCGAGTTTGATTTATTAAACAAATTGAATTGAAGCATTAAAAACAAAATCTGGTTAAATAAAAAAACATAGTCCGCTAATTGAAGAAGGTTTTGATATCCCATGTGGTCCCAATGATTAGGAGATAAAAGCCATAGTCAGACTAAATATGTGTCAAAACATTTTGTCGAACAATTCCCTGTCGATGGCGAGAGGTGGTAGAAGGTAGCCGTGGGGATCTTATCGAACAATTCGTAAAAATACTGCATACGTCAGAGAAGTAATTAAATGGCGTATGTATATAGTCGTGCTCGAATAACAGTGATGGACTCGTCATCTATCGTGTTGGTACCTAAAATATATCTCTGGCGGAAAGTGGGTGAGCGGAGCTACCTATACACCTCTGCCTACCCCTTCAGGGACCCTTGTGGGAAGGCGTGAGGATATATTATTATTAGTTTGGCACAGCATAAAAGGTATAACGAGTATAATTTCTTCTTACATAATTAATTTAAATTATAATAATAATAATATATAATATATCCTCACGCCTTCCCACAAGGGTACCCGAAGGGGTAGGCAGAGGTGTATAGGTAATACCCACACACCCACTTTCCGCCAGAGGTATATTAGGTGCCAACGTGACAGATGGCGAGTCCATCGCCGTTACTCAAGCACGACTATACATACGCCTTTGAATTTCTTCTCAGACGTATGCAGGTTTCCTCTCGATGTTTTCCTCACCGTAAAGCTCGTGGTGTGACTAATCACTGTACTTAAGTTCAGAAAAACTCATTGGTACAGTCGGGATTCGAACTCGCGATCTTTGTGTCGCAGGCAACTGCTCGAACCACTCGGCCACCACGGCCTTTCTTAATAATTATAAATATTTATATATTATATTAGATAATTTAAATTAATTAATTAATTCTGTCTTACAGATGGAAGTCTTACTATGTCGAGCCGACGACCCATGAAAACTTCAAGGAGATGATAAAAGCCATTCAGGAATTTAATATCGATGTCCTGAGTCATCCAATAATGGAACGAGAAGGCGTGGTCTTGGTGAGACCAGACCAGGTGGACTTCTTGAAGGCTTTGGAAGCTGCTGGAGTCAAGTACCGCGTGCACGCCAATGATGTAGAAGCGTAAGTATTAACAGTCACTAAGCTTCGCGGGTTCGATTCTCGCTGGGTGCGGTTATTTGTGGGATGAGCACTTATTTAATATAAATAAATATACTCTTGACGTTCTCGTCCTTGAGCGGTTATAAGTTAAAGGCTTATATTAAAGGCTTTAAAAATAGCACAAATATTATCTCGGATTAAACAGTATTTGTAGAATTCGTGCACGAGTATTCGTGTTGCCGAAACTTCCGATTTCTGTAAAATGGTCGGAAATAGATTTTAATCAGCCTTCCAAAACACCACTGCCTTCGTTGGTTAGCCGATAATTGCGACCTAGGACGATGACTCGCATCATGCATAAATCTTAAGTCCCTGGATGACCGAGCTTAGCTCGGTATTTTTCAGATTTATATTTTTTCGTACGAATGACATACTTATGACAACCAAACACTCATTGGCTTAAAGTTTGTTGCTTACGCTTTATTGTTGCTGTGTCCATACCGTTTATAATGTAGGTAACCTTATTACTAACACTATTTATTAAGTTATCTTGTATACTAACACTATGGACTCATGTCTGAATTAAATTATTTGATTTGATTTGAAAGCAGTAGCGAAATTCAAATTCTTATGAAATTGTAGGAGATTTTCTTTGCCTAAAAACACGGATAAAACAACTTTTTTTTAAATGAAACCTAGCTAGATCAATTTATTGCCCCCGAAATCCCCCCCTCGCCAAATTTCATGAAAATCGTTGGAGCCGTTTCCCAGATTCAGATTTTTTTTTTTTTATTATTATTATATCCTCACGCCTTCCCACAAGGGTCCCCGAAGGGGTAGGCAGAGGTGTATAGGCAATACCCACACACCCACTTTCCGCCAGAGGTATATTAGGTGCCAACGTGACAGATGGCGAGTCCATCGCCGTTTATATATATTATATATTATTTTATAGATTATATATATAGATATATATACAAGAATTGCTCGTTTAAAGGTATAGGGATAAACTTGTAGTGTTGGTATAAATAATCTTGCATAAATAGGTAGCTCATACATCATTTATTGCTGTATCAATTCAATTAATTACCTGATATCAAATCCGTTGGTTATCACAACTGCTGTCAGATTCAAATACCGATTGTCATACCTACATCATGCATCATGATTTTATGATACAAGTGACGTTTCTACTTTATTAATCTGAGTAATTGATACTAATGGAGTTAGTAGCGAAATTATGCAAATTACTTTTTTGTTTGCCATCCTTGTGGCACTGCTGGGCAAAGATTATAGATATAGAAAAAGTTATTGGTACAGTCGGGATTCAAACTTGCGATTTGTGTCGCAGCCAACTACTCGAACCACTCGGCCACCACAGCTTATATTTGCTGGAGATATATTTTAGGTGCCAAGCGAGTCTAGTGTCGTTACTAAAGCACGACTACACACTGATCTTTGAATTTCTTCTCAATCGTATGCAGCTTTCCTGTGGATGTTTTCGTTTAACCCATGGTGTTCGTGTAATTGCCTGCAATAAAAACACCGAGAGGAAACCTACATGCGGTTTAAAAGAAATTCAGATATGTATGTATAGTCATGCTTGAGTTATGGCGATGGACTCGCCATCTACCACGTTGGCGCCTAAATTATAACTCTAGCGGAAAGTGGGTGTGTGGGTTCTATCTTTACACCTCTACCTATGCCTTCGGCGATCCTTATTGAAAGGCGTGAGGCTTATTGTAACAAATGTAATATTTTGCCTTCAGAGCCCTCGAACACGACAACATGAGAATCCAAGCCAGGAAGAGGGAGTCGTTGACCAGAAACGGCGGCAGACTTCTACCTTACGACAATTACCAAGAACTGGACGTGGTGGGTATTAGTGACGTCATAAATTTAATGTTATTACATGTACGTCACACCCTGAACTATACGATGAAGACATCGAGAAGAAGGTTTGAGAAGCAATTCAAAGTATCGTTCGCACCTTTAATTATATATCTGACTAAATATGTACGTGTGGGCGGCGAGAAGTGAGCATGCTGCATCATGCAGCCTATGAATGAATGAATTATATCGCTCTTTGCTTACCCCGTAAGGCATAAGGCATGATGTTATACAATTTCCTACGACACATTCCGTTAAGCCACCTGCATCTATTTATTTAGAACTTAGCTTTCTGCAATAATGATAATTACTCTTTATTGGACAGATTGACGAATATCTGGAAACGATAGCAGCTCAGTACCCCGACATCGCTAAATTGGTCATCCCAGCGAACAGTTTTGAAGGCCGCCCCATTAGGTACTTGAAGATATCCACCACCAACTTCGAAGACACGAGCAAGCCAGTCATTGTCATTGATGGAGGCATTCACTGCAGAGAATGGATCTCCCCGCCCACTGTGACCTGGGCTATTCATAAGCTCACTGAAAATGTTACTGACAATGATCTTTTGGAGAATTACGACTGGGTCCTTCTGCCTGTTGCCAACCCAGACGGTTACGAATACACCCACAGTAGTACTGTAAGTATTTTAACTCCTTATTAATTATATACCTGGAAGATCACACGCAGACGTAGAGCATAACGAGTTATCCGTTCGAATTTGAACTCTCCGACTGAGGCAAGACCTCCACCTTATAGAAGTCCGTAGCCAAATAAGAAACTTTTTTGTGTTGTGTTCCTGGGCGATGAATAAGGTTTCAAAAAATGAGCTCCTTCGGGAAGGGGGAGTATTGTTTTCTTGTCTTGGCAGCAGAGGGAATCGCCATCAGTCATGAACGAACGTAAATGCGTATATTTCTGGTCAAAAGAGTTTATTGGTACGCCTCTGCGATGGAGACCCTTATGGGTATGCGTGTTGATACTGAACAAGATAAATGTTGTATAACTAATGAAGTAGGTAGAATAATAAATATTAATATAATAACAAGATAAGAGCCGTGGTGGCCGAGTGGTTCGAGCAGTTGCCTGCGACGCAAAGGTCGCAAGTTCGAATCCCGACTGTACCAATGAGTTTTTCTGAACTTAAGTACAGTGATTAGTCACACCACGAGCTTTACGATGAAGGAAAACATCGTGAGGAAACCTGCATACGTCTGAGAAGAAATTCAAAGGCGTATGTATAGTCGCGCTTGAGTAACGGCGATGGACTGGCCATCTGTCACGTTGGCACCTAATATACCTCTGGCGGAAAGTGGGTGTGTGGGTATTACCTATACACCTCTGCCTACCCCTTCGGGGACCCTTGTGGGAAGGCGTGAGGATATATTATTATTATACAAGATAATAATTATAATGTTGTCTCCCCAGCCTCATATAACGGCAGCACCCGAGCAATCTGGTGTTGCAAGCACGACTATATGTACCTACGTCTTTGAATTTCAATCTATTGTTATGTACTACTGCAGGGAGTGCCAAGTGGTATATGTAACTTTTAACCAAAATTGATACAATAAATCAATATTATTAACCACAATTGAAACAGCGCTTAAACATATTAAGAGACGTTTCACTAGAAATTTATTTCATTGTTTTAGTTCAACCGTTTCTGGCGCATGACCCGTTCGACTGACCAGCACATGCTCAGTAATTTGTGCCCCGGTGTCGATGGCAACCGGAACTACGACTTCTTCTGGAACACCGTCGGCACTGCCAGCAACCCTTGCATCTCCGACACCTATGCCGGCAGCCGAGCCTTCTCCGAAATCGAAACTAGAGTTGTAAGGGACATTATTTTGGAGCACCTGGACCGAATCGCTCTCTACCTCACCATGCATAGCTACGGAAGCATGATCCTTTACCCATGGGGCCATGATGGATCTCTCTCATCAAACGCCTTGAATCTCCATACTGTGGGTATTGCTATGGCTGATGCTATTCAGGAAACCAGCTTGCCCAATTTCCCAAGATACATTGTCGGTAACTCCGTGTTGGTGATCGGCTACCCAGCTGCTGGGGCTTCAGAGGACTACGCCCATCTCATCGGTGTACCTCTGTCGTATACATATGAGCTGCCTGGTTTGTCTGGTGGCTTCCAAGGGTTCCATTTGGACCCTATCTACATTGAGCAAGTATGCAAAGAGACATGGGATGGAATTGCGGCTGGAGCCAGAAGAGGCGGTGCTATGTGGCGGTCATCTAGGAAATAAATATCTTTATAAGCAATTTTGTTGTTTTCTAAATCCCCTGTATCGATTGAAAGCTATTATACCGTGAGAGGATCAGGTTTGAGTAGATTTTTGCTGTCAAGGTCTCTAAACTTCTCGATTTTCACTCCACAAGCTTTCATCATTATATAATTATATCAGCTTCCTTTAATCTTCCCCTGGGTATCCTGCCTACTTTCCCAGCTCCATCTGTGTCGTTCCATCTGATCTCCTTTATCTGCCTATTCGGTGACCTTGGTGGGAAGGCGTGAAGATATCGTATTAGCCCGTCACATCACATCTGTATCTGGGATCTGACGTCAATTTATTTCATTGCTTGAATTACTTTTCTAAAGATGAGGTTAGTTAAACATAGTTTTGAAGGGGTAAGTCTTTGTATATCTCCTGATTTTTCCCATTTTATAAACCATTATTACAGAAGCTTAAACCTAACGTGATGAAGTAAATATGTACAATGGCTCAGTGCAAGTAGGATGCACAACATGTTGTCACAATGTGCATTTCACGCGACGATGGGCAACACCTAATTCGCGATTAGCTCTGGGCTTAACTAAACATACTGTTAGATAAAATGGCCAACGAATGTTCTTTTCATCACTTTTGTGGGTTCTATCAAAATTGTTTTCTTTCTGTTCGTTTTGCTGTCGACCTGTCCGTCTAAGAATTGTTTGATCAAAACTGGTAAAAATTTGTTTTAATAAAAACTTGATAACTTAAATTATAATTATAACGATAAAATTTAAATAAAGGCTAAAACCAAAGCTCCCATTGTACCTTTTTTGGTCCTTATTCAAAATACCTGTCATGTAGAAGGGTGCCAAGAAGCCTGGTGACATTTGCCACATTTATTGGCAATGCGGATTCGCTGAGCGGAATATTTGCCAGCCCTTTCACTGGGGGCTCAAATAATTTGCTCGAGTTCTCCTTAATCAAATCAAATCAAATCAAAATCTTTTTATTTCACATAGGCCCAGGTGGGCACTTATAAAACGTCGAAAAAAAAGAGCACGGTTCTTATATAAAATGATTACATGTATATCGCACTTTGATCCGTGTTAATTTAATAATACATATATTTGAAATAAACATGAGCACGCTACTTCAGAATCATGTCGCTTTATAGAGGTGAAAGCATGTTTAAAGTCCGATAAGTTCAGTTAATTCAGGGATTTTTCACTGCATTTATTTTATATACATGATAGTGCTCCACCCCTGGGGTAGTTCTTGGGAAGTCGTATGATAGCTAAACTCAATAAACGGGCTATTAAAAAAGAAAAAATAAATTAAATTATTCAGAATAGGTTGCGCTCTCCTGGCGTGTGATAGGTTGCAGGTAAATGGCATCAGAGACATCGATAGGATGCCCAGGTTCTAAATAAATGATAGTAGAATGGCATCTTCAATTTCGTAGACACAACGTTCAAATTGCTCACCAAACTTGTGGTCCCTGTGTCTCGTACACGTACTGGCGCGGTGTGTGATCGCATTACACGGTATGTAGACTCAGAACTAACTTGACGTGTTGTGTTCCCAATTGTGCGTATGCACGTATGCACTGCTTTCCTTTGATGGAAAGTCCTCTATAACTACCGGCTTGTGGAGTCATGTTTGAGTGTTGGGGATGGAATTGTCACCTGTCATGTTGACAACTTTATATGTTTGTTTGAAGCAGCTATTAGGCCCCTTGAGGGAAGTTATGAAGAGATATTAAAAGTGCAGAATTGTAAAGGTATATATAGGTATACACTATGGACTCGCCATCTGTCACGTTGGCACCACTTTCCACCAGAGATATATCTCTGGTGGAAAGTGGGTGTGTGGGTAGGTACTACCTATACACCTCTGCCTACCCCTTAGGGGTTTCTATATATATTTGTATATATATACAGATGTATGTATATGACGACGGTCTGGTCTAGTGGTTAGAGCTACTAACTGCGAAACTTGAGGTCGCGGGTTTGAATCCCGCTGATGGCAAATATTTGTGTGATGAACACGAGTATTTGTATATATAGATATATATTTCTATATATGTATCTATATATATATATATATATATATATATATATATATATATATATATATATGTATAGATACATATATCATACATATATCTTCTCGCCTTGAAAGGGTAGGCAGAGGTGTAAAGGTAAAACCCACACAACCACTTTCCAGCAGAGATATATTTTAGGTGCCAACTAATGGCGAGTCCGTCGCCGTTACTCAAGCACGTCTATACATACGCCTTTGAATTGCTTCTCAGATGTATGCAGGTTTCCTCTCGATATTTTCCTTCACCGCTCGTGGTGTGATTAATCACTGTACTTTGGTTTAGAAAACACTTAAAATTTCTAGGTTTGGTCGTAATCTTGCGAAATATACATCGTAAGTGCGCTTAAAAAAGTGACTTTTGGGTTATGAGTGTGAGTGAAGTGATTTTTTGAGTTTTTAATGTGAAAAATAGTATTTAAATTCATTCTGCTTAGTTACATTTAAATAATATGTAGAGTTGTACATCTCTTTTAGATCGTAAAAAATATCGCTTTTAAGCAAATGTGTTTGGGATGATAAGAAATTGTTAGTAGTAAATAATAAACTAGTTTCATCCCGATACATATTATGAGATGTGGTTTGAAGCGGCGAAGTAATTTTCACAGTAAAAATAACAATATCTAGTTTTGATATTGCCACATTACGCCCATTGCTTCTTCTTTCTCTGCGGTCCTTAAAGTTTAATATGGATAAACGAACTGACAGAAGTTTTGAGTGACTGATTTGAGTTCACTGGCAGGTGGTAATTTATTCAAAGTGATAGTTGAATTAATAAAATAATACATGTTCCACGCGTCCCTAGATGGTATAAAGATATATAAAGAAATGGTTGCCTGTAAAGTCGGTTTTACGGGCGAAGATTTTACGTGACAACGTCTTTTTCTCGGTAGAATATTTATTGATATGAATATAATTAAATTGCACAATAGGAACAAGGAATTGAATGAAAATAAGAATTGCACAAATTTTAACTATAGAACGCAAGGCATTCGGCGGGCCTCTCTCTCGTTCGGTGACTCATCGTAACGTTACCGGGCGTTACACTTTTTCATAAGTGACTCCCAGTGCAACCTAATTTAAGACGTTGTCACGTCAAAACAATACAATCTAACGATATATTTATGTATATATACAACTCATTTTGGCTCACTATATACATACGAGTACGTACATAAACGACTATATAGTATATACAGACATTTCACATTAAAGGATGCATGTTCGACAGCATATTGCATATTTCTGTATCATGGCTATGAAGGCTATAAAGGACGTGGCGACGAGAATGTTGACGGACAGTATAATTTTCTTGGCGTTCCATTTATGAAATAGATAGGAAAAGATAAGATATTATTTATATACCATACTAGCTATTTATTTAGTTGATACTCGCAATATTAAAGTTAGGAAAAATATATATTTCATCATTATTACTTAAAGCTTAAATATTAATATTCAGACTTCAAACTTGAAGAAATATGCCCAGCCCAAGTTTTAGACCCTATTCCAGCCCTATATTTTTGTCATTTACCTAAAATATGTCTATGTATGCAGCCTGTGATGAACTTCCCAAGGAAATAATAAATTTTCTTGACAAATTTGGTTGAGAAATGTTTTTTTATACCTCTCGGGTGGCAAACAAGCACGCGGTCCGCCTGATGTTAAACAGTTGCCATCGCTTATGGACGCTTGAAACAAAAATTAATAGATAAATTAACATTAAATCATAAATACTTTCGCAATAAGAATGTAAGTAAGGACAGTCCAGCTTCGCTCGGGTACAATATAAAAAAGCTTATATAGGATATTTTGTAATCGTATGTGCACTGTGCTACACGCTTACCCCCTTCCCTTGAAACGCACCCCTGTTAGTGGTGGGTTACTCAAGGGAATATCAAGAGCACTGGAAGCTGGCAACCATGTATCGAGGAAGTGATAAATATGGATGAAGCGACAGAGGTCTGGAGAGAGAGAAAGATAACTGACGCATTACTCTCTGCCTACCCCGTGAGAGACTTGGCGTGATACTACGGCTGTAAGGAATATGAGGCAAGAATCCGGAGTAAGTCACGCAACATCGGCTTCGGAAATTAAGTAACCGTCAGATTTTAGGATCGAATAAATCGTTCCTAAAATGCTATTTCATATCGATAAAACGGCGAAATCCAGTTCAATCCGCTCTAAACCAGTTTATATGACGAAACAATTTAGATAGATGGTTGTAATATAAGCAGGTGTGTTCGGGGTAATATCTTTGTGGAGTTTTAATCTAGATGAGGCTTACGAAGGCTTACAGATATTGAGGTTTGATTCCTCTCCCGTGATTGAAGTTTAAAGACCCTCCACCTTACAGAAGACCAGGTCGATGTGATGCCCATAGCTACCTTCTATCAGGACACTTCTCACCGTCTACGTCTAATTTGTCCCCATACTTTGAAACTAAAGCCGTGGTGGCTAATAGGTTCGAGTAGTTGCCTGCGAATTAGTTCGAATACGACTGTACCAATGAGTTTTTCTGAACTTAATAATAATAACAATAATAATATATCCTCACGCCTTCCCACAAGGGTCACAAGTATAGTGATTAATCACACCACGTGCTTTGCACAGTGAAGGAAAACATCGAAAGGAAACCTGCATACGTCTGAGAAGCTTTTCAAAGGCGTATGTATAGTCGTGCTTGAGTAGCGGCGATGGACTCGCTATCTGTCACGTTGGTACCTAAAATATATCTCTGGCGGAAAGTGGTGTGTGGGTACTACTTATACACCTCTGCCTATCCCTTCGGGGAGCCTTGTGGGAAGCGTGAGGAAACTAACAGCGCAATGCGTTTGTTGAATAAATTCCCCCTAGAGGCTTCCCCAGAGAGTTTAGCTTAGAGGTCATCAAGACAGTTAAAGTGCAGAACATGCTCTGAATCTTCAAACTCCAAGTAACTAAGTTGTGCACTACTTGACCCAAGAACTGAGACATATGGGCACAATTTGGTCGTCGTCCAAATTCTTCAATGAAAATCCAGTTCGAGCCGGCTTAAGCTGCTTTTCGTAAGTACGTTGTAGTGAAAACTGGGAAATAGTCGGTTCTAACTGGATTTAACCGGTTCGTGCAAGTTGATATTTTAAACTTAATTACTTTGGCTTTGTTTGATCATAATTTTCTTAGATTTACGAGTTGACATAGCTTGACCTACATATTATTCCATTCTAAGTTTTTGCATTTAAATACAGTTTATTCGTGGAGTCAAGTTTATGGCTTTTCCGTAACAACGAGCAACTCAGTCACTTAATATTATTAGCTTTAGTTAAATAACTTTTGAACGAAACCGTCATAAAAAAAGGTATTTTTGTATTTTTTTCTTTTTAGCGTCTTGGGTGTTTTTATTGTAATGTTTCCATTGCCAAAATGAAGGGGTAGGCAGAGGTGTATAGGTAGTACCCACACACCCACTTTCCGCCAGAGATATAGTTTGTATCGAATTGCTAATAGCATCTTTTTCTCACCGTCTGGTTAATTTCGTTAAAACTTTTTTGTACCATTCTACGGAACCACATAATCGACATGAGGTTTTAATTTCCCGCTTGCGGTCGGGCTCGGCAGTTTTATTGCTACTCCTGACTGATGTATGGACTGTCTGTGTGTCTGTCACTCACATCAGCGGTTTTGGTCCGTTTCGTACAATGTTGCCATCGACTGCAATAATAAATACATTTTAAATCGACATAGTTGCTACTGAAATGTAGCTTCATTTATTTAACCATACATTTTATTAAGTATCTGTATCTGTATCGAACGTCTGAAGAGAGTACATTTCATCAAATATTTATAGGGTACATTATCAAGTGTCTTTATAATTAACTATAACATGCGTCTACATGGGGTACATTTAATTAAACGTCTGTATATGCAGGGTACATTGCATCAAGTGACTGTGTAGGGTACACTATCAAGCGTCTATATAAGGAACATTAACAGGCGTGTACATGGGGTACATTTCATTAAACGTCTATATAGGGTACATTGCATCAAATGACTACATTATCATGTGTTTATATAATGAACTATAACAGGCGTATACATGGGGTACATTGCATCAAGTGACTTTATAGGCTACGTTATCAAGCGTCTAGATATAATATAATTAATATTATATCTATATCGTATCGTATATATATATATATATATATATATATATACGATACGATACGATACGATAAATATTATTAAACGTCTGAAGAGGGTACATTTCATCAAGAGTCTATATGAGAAACATATCATTAAAAGTCTGTGTTATCAACGTTTTACGAAATGCTGTTTGATTATTTACCAGAATTCTACATTAAATACCTTTTCCAGGCGCTAATATATAATTACTTCAGAGAACATTACATATCCAACTGTTATTAAGCATATGCACGCTTCACTAAATATCCAGTTTAATCCGGTTGCGGGTTCAAATCGAGGTACTTGTTATCAGTAGCGACGCATGCCTCTTACTGTAAGGCTGTGTTCGATCAATTATGTTGCGATAATTATATCCTGGCTTCCAAAATGGGGGTTAATATTAGGTACCACGTGACACTTCAAATAATCGCTCATGAAAAAGGGTTTCTTATTATTGAAAATGTATTGGATGCGTCTTTTCAGCAAAACTCATTGGTATAGTCGGGATTAGAACGTGTAAGTTACATAAACTTCAGCCAACTCCAGCTTTCTTTTCGGCGGAAGTATATTAAGGTGTATATGGCAGCTACAGTAGAGCGCCAGTTACCCGTACACCTCTCTTTCGCTTCATCATCATTAAGTCTCTTCATACATATCGAGTGATCTTTACGTTCCCATTTTTGGAAGTCCGATTAATTTGATCCAGCATTATTCAATATTATCCATGTACCCATTCGATCAATCGATGAGTGTCCATTGTCTCTTCTTCTAGATACTTTCGCTTAGTAAAGTAACATAAATGTACTTATACTAAAATTATCTCTTCTTTAAAATGATCCCATTTGTGAACTCACTCATCACGAAATCTCAGGAACTATAAAGCCGATTGACTTGAAATTTGGTAGGAGTAT
This sequence comes from Drepana arcuata, assembly GCA_016069955.1. Taxonomy (NCBI): domain Eukaryota; kingdom Metazoa; phylum Arthropoda; class Insecta; order Lepidoptera; family Drepanidae; genus Drepana; species Drepana arcuata. The sequence goes on along the minus strand of JACCPG010005730.1, from coordinate 27,114 downwards.
TCCTTACGCGGTGTAGAGGTCAGCTAAGAACGGATTTTATGAAACTCAATTTAAAAAAAAAACATTTTTTTCAACTATTGCCTCCATAGAAAGTGTTTTTTTTTACTTTTTCACCCGGGCGAAGCTTGCGGGACAGCTAGTATGATATATAAATAATAATAATTTACCAACAAAAATCACACATATATCTGTGGAGCGCGTCTTACCCCATTGAATCTGAGAGTCGATCCCGACACCCGTTTGTCTATATCCACACACCCACTTTCCGCCAGAGGTATATATTAGGTGCCAACGTGACAGATGGCGAGTCCATCGCCGTTACTCAAGCACGACTATACACATGCCTTTGAATTGCTTCTCAGACGAATGAAGGTTTTCTCGCGATGTTTTCCTTCACCGTAAAGCTTGTGGTGTGACTAATGACTGTACTTTAGGTCAGAAAAACTTATTGGTACAGTCGAGATCCGAACTTGCAATTTTTGTGTTGCAGGCAACAATTTGAAGCACACGGCATTTTTATAAACTAAAACATAAAAGAAAACTTCATTGAAAAATACAATTACTATTCAAGTACTTCCTGTCTAAGATAAATTTATATTATAACACAAAGTAATAATAAATATAAACTACCTATAAATATAATAAATTACCCAAATCTGTGTCACGCAGAAGGGTGCCAAGAAAACTGGCGGCATTGCCACGTTGTATGGCAATGCTTGATTCGCTGAGCGAAATATTCGCCAGTCCTCTTGCCACGGGAGGCCTCAAAAACTTCATGTAACTCAATGTACTTCGATTCGCTGTAATAGTACAAAAGGGAAATCCCGAAGGCCATCAGTGATCAACATAAGGCATTAACCAATAAAGAAAAAAAAGTTTGAACAGATTACCGTTTTTTGCTCATAGCACGTCAAAGCGACAAATTGTTTTCAAACTTCAGTTCCCATGAAAATCGCTTCCTTTAACGATGAGTCACGGTTCGCTCAGCTTTGCACGCGGTTCCACGCGCGGAAAATAATCTTTTCATCATAACAGTTAACAATATTTACAAAAAAAACAGCAACTACTTATAGATAAAACATTTTTCCTACTATACTTATAGACAAAACTAGCATTGCCACGCTGGAGAGCAATGCTGATTATCTGTGCTAGATGTTCCAGTCCGCCTGTTAAGTATTGTTTCCATAACTAAAAATATCTTATAAGTATCCATTTCCATTCAGCAGTTTTTACATGAGGAAGGTTCAAACATCCTCACAAACTTGACATACCTAACTACATAATATTAGTAGGGTTTAATTTTAAGTGCCGATTTCACAATATGGTGACATATTTCAATATATAAACTAGAAGCATCGAGTCTATTCGACACAAGAGAACGAGCATTCGACGTGACAAGATGAGGCACTACGACTGTTATTACAACTACCCGCTCGGAAGACACGGCTTTGAGGACTTCCGCCATAACCCTTGGGGTCGAGGACCTTTCGCCCATCACAGCCCTGATAGACAATTTGGTCATCACACCCCTCACTTCGGTCCGAGAGATTTTGGTGCGTGCAGGCCTCATGGTCCAAGGCCTGAGTTCGGGTCTTGTGAACGTCCTCCACCACCCTATGGGGCTCATGGCGATTGCTGTAGACCTAATGGGCCTGAGAGAGAGTGTGGGTCCTGTGACCGTAGACAGGGACCTTCGCACTGTGGGCCCCGTTCCGGTATCGACAAAAGACACCATAATCTAGAAGGAGATTTCGGCCAATGCGGGCGTAGGCCCAGAGGATTTGACGGTCAGATATCAGGTTTCTTTGAACATCACGAGAGACCAGGTCCCAGATGCCACAGCCCTGAGAAAGACTTCGGCTCATGTGGTCGTAGGCCTCCATCTCCCGGCGCTTTTGGAGAACACCACAGACCACGTAGAGGCCCCTTCGCCCACCATGGACCTCCTCACGGCGAGGAGTATGACTCTTCAGATTTCGGACCTTGCCATCGCAAGCGCGGGCCAAATCACGTCCATTTCGGTAGACGTGGCCCTTATGACAGACCAGGGTGCGGAGACTGCAATTCTGGACCTCACAACTCAGGCCATAGAGACCAAAATCACGAAACAGACTCTGGAAACGAGGGTCGCGGCAAAGGAAGATCTAGCAGAAACAAACCTTGTAGTTCAAAGAATAAGGACGGGAATGGAGGCGAGGCAGTACTGGTGCAGCGTATCGTGGTAGAAACACTCCCTAGGTGTAATTCCGTTTGAATCGTATTATCGTATGTATCTACATTACACGTCAATATTAATCTTTAGCTTATTATGAATTGGTATCACAAGTCAAACATATGACGTCATGTCTATTTTGTCTTGTCTATTTGTACATTACTTTGTCAAACACGTAAATTTCACATCCGGTCGTTAAAATGCAATTATAATAGTCCTGACACACCTGAGCGACGGCATGCCGTCTAATGTCGTGCTATTTTAAAGTCAGTTATGGTACAAAGTTTAACATAAACAATAGAAAATAGAGAAAATATTGGATCTGTTCACAGCTTGATTCTACGCAATGCTCGCTAACAAGTGTTATTGTGAATCATTCTGGTCGAATATTGCGAGTATTAATGAAATATTTCTGTCCAATGTATTAGTTCTTCTAACGTCTAATAGATGGCGCTGTTTTCGATTGTGAAATATAGTTTCCCGTTTTTGAAATTTCAAATACAGTCATGTAGTAATTCGAACTTCGATACATACGACAACTAAAATATTAATATTAATATATGTTTTATGACATCTGATAAGAATAATGCGTCTTGTATTTTGCGGTTTAAGTTTTTTGACGTTGCTTGCCAAACATTTATCGGTATATTACGATATGTGTTTTTGACAACTAGAGTTAACATTTTATTTTATATATATTAAAGGAGCAAGGCACTTGTTCGTTGCCAAGCTAATACGGCTATAGATATCCCCAGTGTACGCTACACTGTACCCTAGGGCTAGCTAGGACTCGGTATATATCGCGAGATAGGTTTCATTGTGTCTTTCTCGTAGCGTGAGTTCCGGGAACTTTTGCTACTTGACCAGACAAAGGCGACGCTAAAGCCAGCCAGGCTCTTTTAAGGGCTGGACTGGAATATTTTATCTATATATAACTAGTGCCATCCACGAAGATGCGCCCCACTATTTTTCCTTTTAGTTTATAGTGTAAGTGTGCAACCTTCACTAATGTTTGAGTATTGTCGGTACACACTGACTACCTATGAGTGCACCCGCACACTACAATTAATAGACTCGGGTCATACTCCACGCATCCCGCGACTCCCTCGACTAGATATTGGTGGGGCGCGTCTTCGTGGGTGGCACTATCTATACTTTTAAATACATATAAATATACTATTTAGTACTATGTTTATGCCATTGGTTCGGTTCGGACCGGCGCTTGTAAGGGATCAAGTCTAATAATTGTGCGAACTTATCATAATAACGACCCCGAAAACGATAACGCGTAGCTTTATAAAGCGACATCTCGTTACAAACAGTACCAATTTAGTTTTACGATAATACATAGCAAATGATTACTCAGAATTAAAGGATCAGATTCTTAATTAGAACTATCATTCATTTGGCAAAAGACAAGTTGTTTTGATAACATATGATTGATATTTGTAGTGTAATCAATTACCAGCTTTATCTACGCATCAGTAATTAATATTGCCTTTAGCTTAATCATATGCGATTTAGCTTAATTATATGAGAGAGGTAGGGCATAACGGATTCTCCGTTCGAATTTGGAGCTGCCCGACTGGGGCAGGACCTCCACCTTATAGAAGTCCGTAGCCAAATAACACAATTTATTGTGTTGTGTTCCTACACGGTGAATAAGGTTTCCAGTAATGAGCTCCTGGGGGAGGGGGGAGGATTGTTACATTGTGTTGGCAGCAGAGGGGTATGTCCTATTATGTTGCCAGCACAGTATATCTCTCCAAACATTGAGTGGCAACGCGCAAGTGATACTTCGGTATCGTGAGCGTAAATAGGCTACGGTAACCGTTTCCCATCAGATTGGCCGTATGCTTGTTTGCCACTCTTGTTGTATAAAAAAAAATATATATGCTTTATGTCAAAAATGTTGTAATTTTTGAAATATTTATACTCTAGTATTTAAACGTTTTAAACAGACAGTTCATAGTACTGACATTTTTACTGTTTCTTTTAAAAAACGCGTTTTCCAAACGGCACCTAAATGTGAAGATTTTTTTTTTACACTACAAGGCTGGCAAACAAGCATGCAGTCCGCCTGATGGTAAGCGGTTACCGCCGCCTATGGACGCTTGCAACACCTGGGGTATCACTCGCGCGCTGCCGACCCTGCAGGAATCTTTTCACACCCTTCTTGAAGAACTCCATGCTGTACTCTCCAGGGAAAACCTCAACGGGGAGCTCATTCCACAGCCTGAGCGTATTTTCAAGAATGCTTGCAACTATGCGCTGAATTTAAATGGTTAATGGAGCAATATATACTTTATTTTTATTGTTCAATAAATGCACTGGGTAATAAATATTATTATTTTATTCTATCCTGTTCTGGGAAGAAGACGTCCTCGTTCTAACGAATTTGATTAATTCAAACACTCAAGCTGGTGATAGAATACGTTTAAGTAGCTTTCACTAGCTATTCCCTGCGGCTTCACCCGCGTTAGACCGCTAAGAAAATTCGGCTTAGAGCCACTAAGTTTGAGAAGAGTCCTCACTGTGTGTATTGCGGAATGTATAACGGGGTGTTCTGAAGTATTATAGAACTGTAGAAAATAAATGAGTAAAAACCATTGGATGAGAGAATTTATATTAATTGTGGAATGAGTAGACAATTGACCCTAGCGAAGGAGAATAAACTAACATGGATCAATCATTATTCCTCGGAGAAGCGAGTTGTAACTGCAGTCTCTCGACCTAATTTAAAGAACCCAATACAAATTGGAAAATATTTGTACATATTTTTCAATTAATTGTTGAACGTTAATTAACGCGCCGTATCCCTTCGCATGATCTATCTCGATATAACGATAATTGGAGTATTATTTCTGGTATAATAAACATGAGCTGTACCTACTCAGCGGCCGAGCGGTTAAAGCGCGTCCAGTAAGCAGTTTCGATATTACGTACGATACGTTTGTCTGTATGTCCTTCATAGAATCGTAAACCTGGACCGATTTTAATGAAATTTTGTAGTGTAGTAGTGTTTCTTCGGGTGGATTCACGATTGGACCCGATACGTGGCGCCACTGGATCCGATGCTTTAAGTTTTTCACCCAAGTTAAGCTGGGCGGGACAACTAATGATCAATAAAAGATTATGATTTTAATGGCAACTCTGTTCTGATCCTTTTCCTCAATTACTACTACACATGAGGTTGAATGGCTTCTCAGACGTATGCAGGTTTCCTCTCGATGATTTCCTTCACCGTATAGCTCGTGGTTTGACTAATCACTGTACTTTTAAACTAGCTTTTGAAAACCCTAAAATCTGTATCCGACTATTCCCCAGAAGACCAGAGTGTTTAATGTGTTATTGTTAGTCAGTGTAGGCTCATTACAGCTAGAGTAACGACGGTAATGGCGGACTTACGCATCGTAACTCTACGTGTGCTCCCGGCAGATAACCAGAGTCAACAGACTATTAACCGAGACATACGGACGCTGAGGATAACCGGCATTTAAAACCAAGCTTTGCTCAGGTTCGGCTGTTTCAGGAAGTTTAACAAATGATCATAAATACTTTAGGACTTCAGGTTTCTTCTCCTGACAAGATTTTTTTTCTTGGAAACGGTGTTATCTAGTTTATATTTAGTATGTGACGTTCAATAAGTATACCCTGTGTCCCATATGTTGAATAAAAGGCTTATGATGTAGTTCAACTGGCGTGAATGAGGGCGTGATTGTAAAGATGAAGAAAGGCATGTTACGTTGGTTTGGACACATAGAAAGGATTAGTGAAGAAAGATTGACGAAACAGATATACAAAGCAAAAGTGTGTGCAAGAAGAGGCAGAGGAAGGCCACGTTCCAACTACCTAGATCAAATAGATCGAACTCTGAAGGACGGGAACGTTAAGAGTACTCGAAACCGACGAGCATGTATGAAGAGACTGATGAATGTGGACGAAGCGAAAGAGGTATGTAAGTCTAGAGAGAACTGGCGCTCTATACTCTCTGCCTACCCCGTTAGGGACTTGGCGTGATGATATGTATGTATGTATGATATAGTAAATATATATGTCTAATCTTTTCTAACGTGGATGAAACTACATTGATTGACATATATAAAGCTCACCATCGCAATGTGCAGTGTGTCTGTTTATAACAAACCTGCCTATATATATAACAGAATTCATTAGCATAATAAATTGCTAACAGCTGCTAAAATGTTAAGTGTTAGCTACCTTCACCTTGCTTTGAAATATTAGCTGTACAATCTTACTTACATACTTATATCTATCACGTCGATCCCAGTCAGGGCCAGTACTAGACTTGTCATCTTACGTCTCTACGTGTAATGGGGTATTCTTTAATACTCGGTTTGGAGTACTCTTGACTGATCGTTCGAATAGTTGACATAGTGTGACATAGGTGTGACATAGTTTTTTAAGTGCTAAGGTGTGCAGATGGCGAGTTTACCGCCGTAACTCAAGAACGACAGTTAGATTCTATACGTATAACTCAACATCGTTACAGCTTGTGCGGAAATAAGTTCAATAATATAACAACTTGTAATGTAAATATTTTCCAGGCGCACACACACACACACACACAATTACATGACTTAGCGGGGTAGGCAGAGAGGATAAAGCGCCAGTTCTCCTTAGACTTACATACCTCTTCGCTTCGTCCACATTCATCTTTCAGTTGCTTACTTTCATACGTCCAAAAAATATATACATATACATCCATTATATATATATAGATACATACACAGATCCATACAGTGTGTTTGGTAGCCGGACAATCGATAAGCTGTAACCGTTACTTGTAAGTTAAAAATATAGTTTAAAGGTAGACTAGTCTACACAAGATTATTCAACTTTCAGCGGAGAAAATAACACGGAACGTGCAGTTATAATTAAATTCCTTTTATACAAACGGAACCCGGAAACGGATTTGTTACAAGCGCTGCATTTGACATGACTTATGAAGTTCATTCGTTCGTTCATTCATTCATCTTTTCTTGTCTTTAGCAAGCGAAGGTTGAATCGTTTTAAGTTTTTAACACGTTTATAATGCATTCTTAAGTAGTAACTAGTTGGAGTCGATTTAGAGTGCACGGAAGTCGGAATGTAATTTTTTTATCCTCACGCCTTTCCATAAGGGTCCCCGAAGGGGTAGGCAGAGGTGTATAGGTAGCACCCACACACCCACTTTCCGCCACAGACATATATAGGTGTCAACGTGACAGATGGCGAGTCCGTCGCTCCTACTTAAGCACGACTATACCTTTCAATTGCTTCTCAGACGTATGCAGGTTTTTTTATACCAATAATAAACAAGCGGGCCGCCCGATGGCAAGCGGTTACCGTCTATAGACGCTCTCAGCATCAAGGGTATCGCTCGCGCCGTTGCCGACCCTGCGGGAATCTTTTCACACCCTTCTTGAAGAACTCCACGCTGTACTCTCCAGGAAAAACCTCAACGGTATCAACAAAAGTTGGATATCAAGTTATTTGTATTTTGGCAATGCTGCTAGTCTTCTTGGCACGTTGCCTCGGGATACAGATTTGGGACAAATATTTTATCTGTAAGTAGTTAGTTGCCTGCTTTAGTTAACTGTTCTTTGTAAATATTATTAATTGTTGTTATTGTAAATAAATTGTAAAATAGTTATTTGTATGAATTATTAAGTTATGTTGGCCTCTCGTAACAGGCGAGCTGGAACATATCTAGCTCAGAGAATAAGCATTACTATCCAGCGTTGCAATGCTAGCCTTCTTGGCACGCCGCGGGATACCCATTTGGGTCAAATATTTTATGTAATAGCTAGTTATATAGCTGCCTTTTTTAAATACTGTAAATTGTATTTATTGTGGTGGCCGAGTGGTTCGAGCAGTTGCCTGCGACGCAAAGGTCGCAAGTTCGAATCCCGACTGTACCAATGAGTTTTTCTCAACTTAAGTACAGTGATTAGTCACACCACGAGCTTTACGGTGAAGGAAAATATCGAGAAGAAACCTGCATACGTCTGAGAAGAAATTCAAAGGCGTATGTATAGTCGTGCTTGAGTAACGGCGATGGACTCGCCATCTGTCACGTTGGCACCTAATATACCTCTGGCGGAAAGTGGGTGTGTGGGTATTACCTATACACCTCTGCCTACCCCTTCGGGGACCCTTGAGGGAAGGCGTGAGGATATATTATTATTATTATTTTGTATTTATTGTAAATTAATATCTGTAAGTAGTTAGATTCAACTGTTCTTGTAAATATTGTTAATCACTGAAAAAAATATACTTATGAGAAGTTAATATCTACAGTACATACATACATACATATCATCACGCCAAGTCCCTAACGGGGTAGGCAGAGAGTATAGAGCGCCAGTTCTCTCTAGACTTACATGCCTCTTTCGCTTCGTCCACATTCATCAGTCTCTTCATACATGCTCGTCGGTTTCGAGTACTCTTAACGTTCCCGTCCTTGAGAGTCCGATCGATTTGATCAGGTAGTTGGAACGTGGCCTTCCTCTGCCTCTTCTTGCACACACTTTTGCTTTGTATATCTGTTTCGTCAATCTTTCTTCACTCATCCTTTTTATGTGTCCAAACCATATCTACAGTATTATTAAAAATATATTGTCCAATTATATAAATCTAGAATATGCTCGCTTCGCCCGCGTGGAGTTCGAAAAAGTAGCTTATGTAATTCCTAGAATAGGTTCAGCCGCTATGCCGTGAAAGAGCATCAATCATTATTATATTTATATTTGAACTTTGAATTTTCGCGATAAATAAAAAAGTGTAGCCTATATGTTCTATTCCTAGGTGTAAACCATCACGATTTCAACTTTCAGCCAAATCGGTTCAGCCCTTTTGCCGTGAAAGAACCGCAAACATCCAAATGTTAGTTACACATTCATAATGTTAGTAAGATAAGATGTCATAATTATATGCAATCTTTCTTAAAACTTTTCCGTCAACGAAATGACACCTCTTTACCGAATAATAATATGTAAATTGAAGAGCGCGAAATTCCGTAATCGGATCTGGCAAAGTGTTGGCATCAGTGAAGCCTTAAACCTCTCACGCGAGTGCACTCCCCTGATCCTTTCCCTCTGACTAAACCTCCGATACTGAATTCACTGATACTAAATTCACTTTGGACTCAGCTTAGGTATAAGGAATCAGCGGACTGTTATTTTGCGTGTTTAATAATATTTTTTAGCTTTTACATTATTATTCTAGCTGTGCCCGCGACTTCATCCGTGTGGAATGTAACAAAAGTTTTTTCAGTTTCTAAAACAAAAGTAGCCTAAGTTAATCCTTTTTGTGTCAGCTAACTGCCAGTGAAAGTCCCGTCAAAATCGGCCCAGCCATTTCAGAGATTAGCCGGAACAAACAGACAGACAGATAGACGGACAGACAGACAAAAATTGTAAAAAAATATATTTTGGTGTATGTACCGTGTACAACCATATGCAGTAAAAAGCGGTTATTTTAATATTACAAACAGACACTCCAATTTTATCTATTTGTTTGTATAGATATATTCTTTAAGGTGAGAGAGCCGTGGTGGCCGAGTGGTTTGATTCGAGTCTGCGACGCCAAGGTCGCTAGTTCGAATCCCGACTGTACCAATGAGTTTTTCTGAAGTAAAGTGAAGGTGGAAAGTGGGTGTGTGGGTATTACCTATACACCTCTGCCTACCCCTTCGGGGACCTTTGTGGGAAGGCGTGAGGATTAATACTGCCTAAGATTAGCTCAAACAAACGTTTCAGTTTATATGCGTATAGATAAAGGTGAAGGAAAACATCGAGAGGAAACCTGCATACGTCTGAGAAGAAATTCAAAGGCGTATGTATAGTCGTGCTTGAGTAACGGCGATGGACTCGCCATCTGTCACGTTGGCACCTAATATACCTCTGGCGGAAAGTGGGTGTGTGGGTATTACCTATACACCTCTGCCTACCCCTTCGGGGACCCTTGTGGGAAGGCGTGAGGATATATTATTATTTATTATATAACAGAGAAAAGAAGTTGTGCCTACCATTTCGGGGACTCTTATGGGAAGGCATGAGTGTTGATATTTACCGTCCCTTCTGCTTCCGCTCAACGCGACTACACGATATTCGCTAACGCTTGTCACCACATCCGGTACAATCAAATCCGGATTAGTTACAGCGCGTTCACTTCTAGCGTTGTCTGTGTCGCGTGAATGCTATACAATTAATTCGCGGTCATTCGCGAACGCATCCAATTACTGATTGTTTAGTTTGGTTAACTGTTTGATCGGATAGTTGCAATTAGGTTGTATATCTGGGTGATATGGCGTATCATGAGTGCGCGCCATCTATCGTCAATACCCACTAAACTAGGGTATAATTCAAAGTGTCATCGCACTGAGTAACTCTGTCTGCTAATACTACGGTGAAATTAAAGTTTTTTATGGTTAAAAAATACACTTTAACCGCCTTACACTTTACATAAGTACATATGTTTTTTTATCACTCACTGCCTACCCCGTGAGGAATGAATTCATGATCTGTATAGATAGTGCCATCCACCAAGATGCGCCCCACTATTATTCCTTACAGTTTATAGTGTAACTGCAACCTTCAACTAATTGTTGAGTATTGTCGGTACACACTGATTACCTATGAGTGCACACGCACACTACAGTTAATAGACTCGGGTCATACTCCCCGCATCCCGCGACCCCGCATTTGTACTAGAAATTGGTGGGGCGCGTCTTCGTAGATTGCACTATCTGTATGTATGTGTGTATATAATCACACCCTGTAAGCATACAGACCCCTTTCATTATTCTCTTTCTACTTCCATACAAGTACAACAAACTTACACTTCCCACCATTACATTTTTTTTTTATTAAAAAAAAATATATATATATGTAATGGTGGGAAGTGTAAGTAGAGCCGTGGTGGCCGAGTGGTTCGAGCAGTTGCCTTCGACGCAAAGGTCGCAAGTTCGAATCCCGACTGTACCAATGAGTTTTTCTGAACTTAAGTACAGTGATTAGTCACACCACGAGCTTTACGGTGAAGGAAAACATCGAGAGGAAACCTGCATACGTCTGAGAAGAAATTCAAAGGCGTATGTATAGTCGTCCTGGAGTAACGGCGATGGACTCGCCATCTGTCACGTTGGCACCTAATATACCTCTAGCGGAAAGTGGGTGTGTGGGTATTACCTATACACCTCTGCCTACCCCTTCGGGGACCCTTGTGGGAAGGCGTGAGGATAAAAAACATTTTTTGCACTGAAATAATTTCCATACATTTTTCACGGTATTTCTCACACATATTTCAAGAGAGATATGGAACCCAGGATGCCGTATATGACATGCAGGGATGTCATTAACCCCGTTGATAGCTGGGCCAGGGGTGTTTGCGACAAAGGTAATCTTCTTTCATCTCGTATTCAAACCCTGCATAAGGGCTTGTACACAAAACTGCGATGCGACGCGATGCGAATTCGCAACGCAGAAAATTACGACACGAATTGCTGCGATGCGATTTCGTGCGGCAAGGCGTCTCCCAGGGTGACCATTCCTTCGACGACCGTTAACCGTACTAAACGTATTTTGAATTGAAAACTAGTGACATGGATCGTAAAAAAAAATGTGCACTTTTATTATTGCTTAGGAGATACAGGAAAAAGAAACAAAGAAGATTTTGGTGAAGTGACGCAACACGCAGGAATGCGCGATGCGAATCAATTCGCAAGTTCTTGCGATGCGTAGAGGGAGCTCGCAGATTTTTGCGATGCGACGTCGCATCGCAGTTTTGTGTACAAGCCCTTATATTAGTTAATGGTCTGCTACGATGAATATAAATGAATAGGGGTTGAAGTATTATGTTCATAATAAGGCACTATTATGGAAACTATTACATTACTTTTTTTTCCTATAGGAAAGCATATAAATACTGTATATGCTTTCCTATAGATAAAAAAGTTAAAATTTTAATTTATAAGAACTGTTTTGAATAAAGTTAATAATAATAAAATGAGAGCAGTGGTAGCCGAGTGGTTTGAATAGTTGCTTGCGACAAAAAGCTTGCAAGTTCAAGAACAATGGACTTGCCGTCTGTCACTTTGGTATCGAAATATATCTCCAGTAAAAGAGGGTGTTCACACCTTTGCCTAACCCATAAGGGACCCGTGTGGGAAAGTGAATAGATGAGAAACGGAGACCGTAGCTTTTTTTTTTTTTTGTATTGTCTCTCGTAGCGTGAGTTCCGGGAACTTTTGCTACCTAACCGGTCAATGGCGAGACCTAGGCCTCCAGCCAGGCACTTTAGTACTAAGCAACACAGCTAAGGGCACCCCCTGTGGGGTACGAACCTCGGCTTAGGGCGTTGCTGGATCGCGAGCAAGGGAGCTGGGCCGGACTGGTAATTTTATTTATATATTATTTGGGGGCGGGATTTGCGCGTCTGGCTCGGCGCGGGCCGGCGTTTGCGGAGGAGGTCGGGAATGGACACCGTAGCCTAGCGATCTTTCAATTGTTCTTCTTCCACCAGTCTTCGCATTCAATAACTTTACAGTTCGATCAATGTGATCCAGGTTGTTGTAACTTTGTCTTTCTTTGTCTCTTCTTTGAGATACTATGCAATAACAGTGACAATCTTACTAATATTACAAATGTAAAAGTTTGTAAGTTTGGATGTTTGCGGTTCTTTCACGGCCAAACGGCTGAAAGTTGAAATGGTGATAGCTTATACCTAGGAATAGGACGTAGGCAACTTTTTTTTTTTAATCCTGAAAAAATTCAAAGTACTTATATTATAATGTATGATGCTCCTTCACGGCCTAGCGGCTGAACCGATTCTAGCAGGAAAAATTCCAAAGCTACTTTTTTGAACTGCACGCGGGCGAAGCCGCGGGCATAAGCTAGTTGTGTCATAAATTAACGAGAAGATAGCACTCGTTAAACGTCATAAATTATGACGTGTCAACCAAATGAAGCGATTAGGGGCTGGGGACTCACGTGACCGAATATGCAACACAACTAATCTTGATGCTTGACGAACACAAAGCTGCATTGTTGATAAAAACAAAAACTTGTTTTATACAACAAGAGTGGCAACAAGCATACGGCCCACCCGATGGAAAGCGGTAACCGCAGCCTATTTACGCTTACAATACCGAAGTATCACTTGCGCGTTGCTACTCTGTGTTCGGAGAGTTATACTGTGTTGGTGGCGTAATGGAGCTAATCCCTTTGTTGCCAACACAATATAACAATCCTCCCCCTTCCCCAAGGAGCTCATTACTGGAAACCTTATTCACCGCGTAGAAACACATCACAAAAAATTTTGATATTTGGCTACGGACTTCTATATGGTGGAGGTCCTGCTCCAGCCTTCCCAAAAGGGTCCCCGAAGGGTAGGCAGAGGTGTACCCACACACCCACTTTCCGCCAGAGGTATATTAGGTGCCAACGTGACAGATGGCGAGTCCATCGCTGTTACTCCAGCACGACTATACATACGCCTTTGAATTTCTTCTCAGACGTATGCAGGTTTCCTCTCGATGTTTTCCTTCACCGAAAAGCTCGTGGTGTGACTAATCACTGTACTTAAGTTCAGAAAAACTCATTGGTACAGTCGGGATTCGAACTGGCGACCTTTGCGTCGCAGGCAACTGCTCGAACCACTCGGCCACCACGGCTATTTTAATTAAAGAAAATCCGTTCACAGACGGAAAAAGTAACCTTGACATACCCTGCTATGTTGATAACCTTCTTAAAGGACGGTTAATAGGGCTGCAGATAGCTAATTACCGTAATGTAACGCGGTCGAACACACTACAGTCCCCTAGAGAAACATTATGACCAAGTATCAAGACTACACTGCCCTCGTAATGTCCCAGCAGGGCTGCGCTGGACGCATTTGGCGTGACACGATGCAGACGGCCCGACTGGTAATAATTACGTCATAGTAACTAGGTTATGTTCACTTCTGGCCTGTTTGTAAAGGAAAACAGAGCGTTTGGCTTCTGTCTGTCGAAACAGACTCGAAACAGAATTTTAAAGTTGGCCTACTTTTGTTGCACGCTTAATTCTGCACACAAATCTACTAAAGATTTGTGTGCAGAATTAATGAAACCACTATATTTTTGGACTAAAAATACCTGTCCCCTCACGTCTTCCCATAAGGGAAGGGGATGGCCGAGGTATATACGTGGTACCTACACACCCAATTTCCGCCAGAGATATATTTTAGGAAACGTTGTGGTCTGAAACAAGATGCAGTGACAAAATTGAGAAAGGTATGCTGAAATGGTTGGCCATGTCGAGAGAATGAATGAAGAACGATTGACGAAAAAAGTGTATAAGGCTAGTGTGATTGAAAGTGTGGGAAGGGGTAGACCTAGGCGGACGTTTCTAGACCAAATTAGGGACGTCTTGAAAAAAGGTCAGGTCAAGAGTACCCTAAACCGAAGAGCATGTATGAAGAGAATAATGAAAGTGGACGAAGCGAAAGAAGATCGCAGCAAGTGGAAAGAAGTGGTCTCTGCCTACCCCTACGGGAAAGAGGCGTGATATATGTATGTATATATTTTAGATGGCGAGTCCATTGCTGTTACTCAAGCACCACTATACTTACATTTTGAATCACCTTTGAATTTCTTCTCAAACGTATGCAGGTTTCTTCTTGATGTTTTCCTTAACCGTAAACCTCGTGGTGTGATTCACGCACTTAAGCTTAGAGAAAACTGGTACAGTCAGGATTTGAACTTGCAAACTTTGCACTACAAGCGTCTATTCAAACTACTCGGCCATTACGGCTCTTAGTACAATATTAATAAATTATTTCTGTATCCCAACGAGTCTGTCTAAGACAGAAATTTAATTTATTATAGAGCTTATTAATTAAGTACTTGAATTTATATCCTAGTTTGTATGTTTCCAGCTAATTAGGGAAAACGACGCGTCATCTTAATTTAAAATCTGTAGATCGCGAGGGATATAGGTATACGATTCTGAACTTTAGACTGTCGTAATAAGGACTGCTTTCAAGTTTTGTATTATGTTATTCAGAAACTTGAAAAATTGTAAGTGTATTTATGGCATCGTTCTTGAAATGCTGGAGTTCGAACTAATTGGCACACTTTCGACATCGAGAGGCCATAGGTACATGATATACTTTCATACAATATAATTATATAATAATAATATTTCATCACACCTTTCCTTACGGGTCTCCGAAGGGGTAGGCAGAGATATATTAGAGGTGTATAGTTATACACACCCACTTTCCGCCAGATATATATTTTAGGTGCCAACGTGGCAGATGGCGAGTTCATCGCCGTTACTCAAGCACGACTATACATGCGCCTTTGAATTTCTTGTCAAACGTATGCAGATTTCCTCTCGATGTTTTTCTTCACCGTTAAGCTCGTGGTGTGACTAATCGCTGTACTTAAGTTCAGAAAAATACTGGTACAGTCGTGATTCGAACTTGCGATCCACTCAGCCACCACGGCTTCTATGTATGTTTTGGTATTCATAATCTTAATATATATACATTTAGTGTCACGTTGTTTGTCCGCGATGGGCTCCTAAACTACTCAACCGATTTCAATCAAATTTGCACACCGTGTGCAGTTTGATCCAACTTAAAAGATAGGATAGCTTACATCACAATTGGATCCGATAGGTGGCGCTGCGATCGTGTTTCAGGAAGTTTAAGTTTTTCACCCGGGCGAAGCTGGGCGGGACAGCTAGTTGACATATATAGGCACATTAAATGTGAATGCATATTATTGCTATCTAATTGCTATCACAGCATCAATGTGCTATTCATTTGAGAAATATTGTTTATTTTATCTTAAAGACCCTAAAGATGACTTCGACAGTCAGTAATGGGATATGGTCGTGGTGTTTACAAACAAATTTTAACTGCCGAAGAAAATGTAACAGTCTTTAAAATGACGCGGTAAAGTCTAAATTCGCTTAACTTTACAAGTGACGCCCGCAATTTAGCGGAAACTTTGGAGATATTACGCGGGGTTTAAGTGTGCGCGTTAATATTTCTACAATATGATGGTCGCCTACTCTGCGGTCAGAGATCTTGGTTCGAAGCTTCTGGTCTAAAATAAACAGCTTTATCTTAAACATTATAGTCAATACTTATACCCACATGTACATATATAATAAACTTAAAAAAAAAACACATTCCCACACCCACACTAATACGCTCACACACACAAACACACGCAACCAAGTTATTTTATACTGTAAAATTATCTTTATATTAGTTATACTAGCTGTAAATTCCCGCGACTTCACCCGCGTGGAAAAAAAAATCAGTTTCTAAAATAAAAGTAGCCTAAGTTACTCCTTTTTATATCAGCTATCTGCCAGTGGAAGTCCTGTCAAAGGTCCAGCTGTTTCAGAGATTAGCCGGAACAAACAGACGGACCGATAGACAGCCAGACAGACAAAAAAATATTTTTGGTGTATGTACCGTGTTTACATCCATATGCATTTAATAAAAAGGAATTATTTCAATATTACAAACAGACACTCCAATTTAATTATATGTATAGATGTATAGATATTGTTATCCAAGTTATAGAAACTTTTCTAGGCCTTCTAATAATTTGTTATAACATTTTTTAAACTGAAATAAATCTTTTCACTCAGGTCGTTGGTTCAATACCTGCTTGTTGTGTGTGCTCCTATTTAGGCTAAGGCTCTGATGGTGAGCAGTCCTGTATTTCTTTATTTTCCATACTACTAAGATGGCAAACAAGCAACATACCCACCTGATGGTAAGCGGTAATCGCCGCCTCCAGACGCTTGCAACACCAATACTGTCAGCTCAACTGCTTCTCTTAATACCTCATATCCCCACGCCTTCCCACAAGGGTCCCCGAAGGGGTAGGTAGAGGTGTATAGGTAATACCCACACACCCACTTTCCGCCAGAGGTATATTAGGTGCCAACGTGACAGATGGCGAGTCCATCGCCGTTACTCAAGCACGACTATACATACGCCTTTGAATTTCTTCTTAGACGTATGCAGGTTTCCTTTCGATGTTTTCCTTCACCGTAAAGCTCGTGGTGTGACTATTCACTGTACTTAAGTTCAGAAAAAAACTCATTAGTACAGTCGGGATTCGAACTTGCGACCTTTGCGTCGCAGGCAACTGCTCGAACCACTCGGCCACCACGGCTTTTTCAACAACAAAACTCATTGGTACTCTCAATACCCTCTATTATTAATCGCTAAGCTTATGAAATCGCTCGCACTGCGCCCACGCCACCCGTTCAGCTGGCAAACGACGCCATCTTGTGCCGGAAATTATCAGCTATACGGCAAATGGTCTCCCGATACCGCTTATCTGCTGAAACTCACACGAGCTGACAGAACTTCACCTCTCAGTGTGGGGAAATTGCTTGGCTGGAAGGGGTTGATAGATATCAATATGGTGAGGTATTCTTGAGTATTGGCATTTACGTTAAAACAATATTTTGTGCCAACTGACAATATTGAATAAAACTAGCAACTCATTTGTCATGTGAAAATAATTGAATTACCTTTTGTAGAGTTTAAATGTGGCAAATTAATTCACAAAGCTTATTATTTTAATTATGGCCATGCATGGCAACGAATTGCTCCTCTTACATAGAGTTTATATGTAAGTTTAATCTTTTTATACCGCTTCGGAAAAGGGAACAAATGTTGAAAAAGAAAACCGGAGAGTTTGTTTCGCCGTTTCTTCTCCTGACTTTTCTTTTTTATTTAGTACCTACCTATGTGACGTTCAATTAGTGTTCCTTGTTTACCTTACGTTCAATAAATGTTTAGATTTTTTAATTTTAGTATATACCTACGTGTTTACACCTAATATATTGTCATTGTGTCGTCATGCATAATAGTCTTTGACAACAACACGGTTAACATCGCGTAGAAACAGTTCCATAATATTATTACCAAACCTCGGTAAAAAGTCCGATGTTCATACTAGATTTGGAGTAAAGTGATTCCTAAGACAAGAATATCCATCAGTGATTATAGTGCCGAAGTCAAATCTGCGTAGAAGAAGCATAAAGTGGCTGTGAAATTATCGTAGTAACAAAACATTCCACGTAGCGCATCACGTGAGTGCATCGTGCATCGCCTACGCGCTAGCAACCAACGCCGTTACTGCTACGCAGTAAGCTTCACTATTCCGTGCACTCGGGCCTAATCCTTCCGGAGCGTGCCACAGTGACGTAGCGGGCAAAGATTAAACACCATTAGAGAAAGCTTACTCGCAGTGTGCTATCTTTTGACTCACGGAGGCTATTAGTTTGCTAAACCTTTTCTGTTGCTCAGAATGGCTTCCACCTGCGCAGGCTGTCACAACCTTATCACTTCTAAGGAACGGATGATGTGCACTAACTGCGACTCGATGTTTGACTTAGAATGCTGCAACATATCTGTCAAGCAGTATAATGCGCTTAGTCAAAACAAGAAAGAGAACTGGAGGTGTCCTGCATGTCAGTGTAAGGACCGAAAAGTCGATAACACAAATACGCCAATTCGCGGCGCCACTTCATTGTCGCTGGACTCCGTTAACATCACAACTCGCAGTTCCAGGCCAAAACCACGACGTAAGTCCTCCGAAGAGTACACGGATTGTAACTTAAATCTAAAAGAGAGCGATCATGACACAAATGAGAGCTTGCGTGACGTTATAAGAGAGGAATTACAGAACGCCCTTAGGGTCACTGTAACCGAACTAAAGGATATTAGTGGCAAGGTGACCTCTTTTGAGCAATCGTTGTCATTCTTTAATTTGTGTTACGAAGAGTTGAAGAAGACCTTGGACGAGAAATCCCTTCAAATTGAAGATCTCAAGAAGAGTAACGCTTCTCTTGAAATAAGATTAAAAAAGATGGAGGCAGAATCCTGCACCAGAATTAATGCACTTGAGCAGCATTTGCGTGAGTGCAATGTGGAAATAAACGGAGTCCCCGAGAACCAAGCCGAAAATGTTTTACACACTGCTGTACAAATTGCTACCAAGGTGGATTGTACCCTCACGGTAGCTGATATTACTCATGCCACCAGAGTTGCTAAATTAAGTAAAGAAACGGATCGTCCACGCTCGATAGTTGTGAAGTTGCGCACCCGCACATTACGCGACAGCCTCCTAGCGGCGGTGCAAAAGTTTAATAAAACATACCCCCGCGACAAGTTGAACTCCCAGCACTTGGGCATAGGCAGTAGCCGCGTACCTATCTACGTGTCTGAGCATCTGAGTCCAACCAATAAATCTCTTCACGCAGCTGCTAGGAAGAAGGCAAAAGAAGCTGGCTTCAAGTTTGTGTGGGTTCGAGATGGTCGCGTTTACGTCAGAAAAGATGAACACTCGCAAGCACATCAGATCCGCAATCCCAATAGTCTGGACGTGATAATGAGTCAGTCAAATCAGCATGGACAGTAGACAGTCCTCGCTATGTTAATATTATTGTGTTACTCTAATACAAATGGCTACCTTATATTACCAAAATGTACGCGGTATGAGAACTAAAACCAGCCAAATTTACAATAATGTTCTTCAATGTTCTTATGATGTTTTGGTATTCACTGAGACTTGGCTCAACCATGGTATCAAAAATGGGGAGTTTATCGACTCTCGTTATACTGTATATCGTAGGGATCGATCAAGTGCGAATGGCAACCACAAAAAGGACGGCGGGGGAATATTAGTAGCTATCTCTAAAACTATTCAATCAATTAGACTAGAAACTTGGGAAAGTAACTGTGAAGATCTCTGGGTTATGATACAACTCAAATTGGGTAACAAAATAAAAAAGGTTGCCATTTGTGCTGTGTATATTCCGCCACCTGTCAAACGCGATACTTTAAGTACATTCCTGGATAACGCTGCTGACTTCATGACTCACGCCGATGAAGTTATTATACTCGGAGACTTTAATCTGCCATTCATACACTGGTCACGAGATCAAAGTACAAGTTCCATGGTTCCCTCCAACTATGATAACTGTTTAGGCAACACACTTATTGATTTTATTGCTTTTTCAAATACTTCGCAACTTAATTCAGTACGAAACGACGACGACAGGATCCTGGATCTTGTTATTAGTACAGTTGATGACATTAAAGTAACTGAGCCACAAGATTTGCTAAGTAAGCTCGATCCAAAACATCCCCCACTGCTATGCACACTATCAGAATCAGTACCAAGATACTTATATTCAAATCCTTCAGTCAACTTCAACTACCACAAAGCTAACTATGAGACTATTTCTGCTGAAATTCTAAAAAACGATTGGAACTTGCTGTTTGAAGACTGCTCAACTGTGAACGAAATGACTGTAGCATTTTACAAAGTTTTAAATAAAATAATAGAAGATTTCGTGCCCAAGGTTGCTTTTAACAAATCTGATTACCCGCCGTGGTTCAATAAGACCCTATTAAAAATGTTATCGGAAAAGGAAAAATTAAGGAATCGTTATCGTAGATACAATAATCCACGTGATATGATGGAGTTTCAAATTATAAGAGACAGATCACATAAGCTTTCTAAGGACCTTTACATAAATTATATGCTAAAGACCGAAGCGGGGATGATCAGGGATCCAAGGGGCTTCTGGCGATATATAAAGGACAAGCGCAAGGAGCGCTCATGTCTACCAGCAGAGATGCACATGCAGGATAAATCAGCAAACACGGGTAAAGGTATAGCAAATCTTTTCTCTGAGAGTTTCTCCAGAGTATTTAATAATGCTACTCCAGCAACCTTTTACTCTGATTTCAGCTCAGGTCAGTGTCATTCGAACTCCATAGGCCTAATAAAATTTTCTGAACGCCAGGTTTTAAAAAAAATTAACTCATTAGACATTTTAAAGGGGCCGGGCCCGGATGCGATTCCTCCACTATTTGTTAAACGTTGCGGGCTGGCTTTAGCCCTTCCCCTAGCCTTAATATTCAACAAATCAATACAAACTGGTACCTTTCCCGATACTTGGAAGAAGGCTAAAATCATACCGCTGCATAAGAAAGGCGATGTCGCGGATGTAAAAAATTATAGGCCAATATCTATACTGTCCTGTTTTTCAAAAATTTTTGAATCTTTAGTTTGCCCGTTTCTGTCCCATCATTGCCGTCAGATTATATCAGATCACCAACACGGTTTCCAAAAAGGACGCTCAGTTGAAACTAATCTGGTGCCTTTTCTATCCGAACTCAGTAAAGAGATTGACAAAGGCAAGCAGGTCGACGCAGTTTACACTGACTTCCGTAGTGCATTCGATAAAGTTAATCATACTATTCTGCTGGATAAACTCAAACGCATTGGTGTTTTTGGTCCACTGTTTTCTTGGCTCAAATCTTATCTTGAGAATCGCCTCCTCGTTGTATGCGTGAACGGTTTCGAATCTGATGTCTACATCGCTAAATCAGGAGTACCTCAGGGCTCTCACGTCGGTCCAATACTTTTTTCCATTTTCATTAATGATGTCACGATGCATATCAAGCATAGTAGCTACAAACTTTTTGCTGATGACTTAAAGATCTATAGAACGGTGGAGACAGCCTCAGATACGAATTTAATTCAGACTGATATTAATAATTTGAAACAATGGTGTGATATTAATCAAATGTATCTTAATGTACAAAAATGTTTCTACATCAAGTATACGCGTAAAAAAGACATTATTACAACATCCTACAATTTGGATGGGTGTACCTTGCTAGAAGTCGACGAAGTTCGTGATCTCGGAGTTATTGTTGATAAACGATTAAATTTTAAGTCACACATCAATGAAATTGTCACTAAATCCGCCAAAATGCTAGGCTTCATTAGACGAAACACTAAGGAATTTCGATCTTCTCATACTAAGATCATCCTTTACAATACATTGGTACGAAGTCACCTTGAATATGCAAGCGTGGCATGGAACCCTTATTATGCGGTACACTCGCAACGTATCGAAAATATACAACGGGCTTTTACTAGATCTTGGCTTTTGTCTCTAGTGGCATTACACATAGAAGTCCATATGACCAAAGGCGCGAATACTTCAAAATGAGTACTTTGCAATATCGTAGGAAAAATCGCGACGTATTATTTCTTTTCAAAATGGTTCGTGGGCTATTCGAGTGCTCTGATTTGTTAAAGGAAATCGAATTATGTATACCACACAATTACCCTAGACAGAGAATATCCAGGATCTTTTCAGTCAAGCGTGCCAGGACCAATCTTGGCTTACACTCTCCTATACCGCGCATTTGTCGTACATATAATGAACTTAATGGTCTCATCAACAACCTTGATATCTTTCATGACTCATACCGCAACTTAAAAAAAAAACTTTGTGAATTCAATAACAACACTTCATAATCATTGTTTCTACTTTATTTTATATATATTTTCTATTGTAATTTTATTATAAGTTAAACCATCTCTGTATAAAATGCTGAATGTGCCTGTTATTGGTGCGCATATCAGAAATTGTATTCCTTGCACATACTCTGTAAAGTTTTAATATGTGTACTGTTGGCATATCTTAAATAAATAAATAAATAAATGCCTTCCCACACCTTACTGCCACAAAAATATTGACGTACCAACGTGACAGATGGAGTTTAACGCAAGCATTGTACATATAACTTTGAACTATTTGAAAATATGCAGCTTTTCTCACTATGTTGTTCTTTGCCATAAATTCGTAATGAGCCGAATCACTGTAGGTACAAAGTTCAGAAAAACTTATTGGTGCAGTCAGGATTCGAACTTTCAATATTTACATTGCAGGCGACTATTCGAACCACTGGGCCCTACGGATCTTTCTATGTATTAAAACAGCCTATATAAGCCTTTCCAGTTTCATGAAAGGAGTTTAAAATACAAATGTCGGGTCGTATCTCAACTGCTATTGCTCACAACGCTACCTTCTCTCTGACACGCAGCCATTTTTATTATTAAGTATATATTTCATAATATTCAATTTTACTAAGTTAAAGATTATCTCGAAGGGTCTTAATTACATCAGAAAGTTTGATGCTTAGTCATCTGACACTGGTTTTAAGGCGAAATGATCTCATTTGAGGCAGGAAATGAATCGCAATCGACCCAACGATCTCGCATTATATAAGTGTTCGGGACTCCCATCCCAATAAACGCGCCGCGCTCGGGATGATTTGAAGGAAGCCCTTTTGCTTTAAATTGTACTATGCTTATGATAGCAGTTTGCTTGCTTAATGTAATAGAGGTAATTCTGGCAAATACTGCCAATATCTAAATGAACTAAAACGTGAGCAAGAAAGCTAGAATAGCAGTGTGAAAGACAGATGGCGAGTCCATCGCCGCTACTCAAGCACGAGCACGATGCAGGTTTCCTCTCGATGTTTTCCTTCGCCGCCGTGTCCTCGTCGTGTGACTAATCACTGTAGTTAAGTTCAGAAAAATTCATTGGTACAGTCGAGATCCGAACTTGCGACTTTTGTGACGCAGGCAACTACTCGAGCCACTGGGCCATCCGAACTAAATTTGGTTATACATATGTGGACATAAATAAATATATACAAACTAGTTGTCATAGCGATAGCTGACGATTCACTAAAAGATAGCTAGTGAAAGTCTCATCAAAATCTGTTCAGCCATTTTGAAGATGAGAACAAATCGACAATAAAATATAAATATTGTTGTACATACATACATATCATCACGCCGAGTCCCTAACGGGGTAGGCAGAGAGTAAAGAGCGCCAGTTCTCTCTAGACTTACATACCTCTTTCGCTTCGTCCACATTCATCTGTCTCTTCATACATGCCCGTCGGTTTCGAGTACCCAGTTTGAGAAAGGTAGGGCATAACGGGTTTCCCGTTCGAATTTGGAGCTGCCCGACTGGGGCAGGACCTCCACCTTATAGAAGTCCGTAGCCAAATAACACAATTTTTTGTGTTTTGTTCCTACGCGGTGAATAAGGTTTCTAGTAATGAGTTCCTTGGGTGGGGGGAGGATTGTTATATTGTGTTGGCAGCAGAGGGATTAGTCCCATTGTGCGGCCAACACAGTATAACTCTCCGAACACAGAGTGCGCAATTGATACTTCGGTATTGCAAGTGTAAATAGGCTGCGGTAACAGTTTTCCATCAGGTGGGCCGTATACTTGTTTGCCACTCTTGTTGTATAAAAAAAAACCCTAAAAAAAAACTGATACTTTGATGTTACCAACCGATAGGTATACTTATCAATTTTTGTATAGAAACAAACGTACAAGGGAGCAAAATTATTATTATACATCTCAGAAACAGTATAAATCCCTAAGTAGTGAGTGATACAGACAACCGCGAATACAATGGGGAACCAT
Organism: Drepana arcuata; assembly: GCA_016069955.1. NCBI lineage: Eukaryota > Metazoa > Arthropoda > Insecta > Lepidoptera > Drepanidae > Drepana > Drepana arcuata. The sequence goes on along the minus strand of JACCPG010005730.1, from coordinate 2,559 downwards.
TCATCTCTAAGGAACGGAATTAGTGCCCCATGATTTATTGCTACGCAAACACAATATGAAGACTGAAGGAAAATGATAATCATTTATTTAATTCAAACCCTGATAGATATCTATAGGATTAATCAAGGACGCGAACGCCAAGAGTACCCAAAACCGGCGGGTTTATACGAAGACACTTACACACATACATACATATCATCACGCCGTGTACCTAACGGGGTAGGCAGAGAGTATAGAGCGCCAGTTCTCTCTAGACTTACATACAAAAAGAGTATATATAATAATAATAATAATATATCCTCACGCCTTCCCACAAGGGTCCCCGAAGGGGTAGGCAGAGGTGTATAGGTAATACCCACACACCCACTTTCCGCCAGAGGTATATTAGGTGCCAACGTGACAGATGGCGAGTCCATCGCCGTTACTCAAGCACGACTATACATACGCCTTTGAACTTCTCAGATGTATGCAGGTGTCCTCTCGATGTTTTCCTTCACCGTAAAGCTCGTGGTGTGACTAATCACTGTACTTAAGTTCAGAAAAAACTCATTGGTACAGTCGGGATTCGAACTTGCGACCTTTGCGTCGCAGGCAACTGCTCGAACCACTCAGCCACCACGGCTATATATATGTAGATATTTATAATAGAACCTAAGGCCCAAATTAAGCATAATAAATGTATTATGGGCATATTATGGGGTAATTTTTTCTGGATTTTCTTTTAGAATTACCCATATCCAATGTAAGAATCTGTACTACCACCATCTTTAAAAAGATGATAAGCCTCAGGACCCCAGGGTCAGAGGTTCAACCGCAAACCGCTGTTAGTTTAAATAAAAAAAAAAACTAAATGGCCACTTAGCAACACAGTCACCACGGCGACAATATGTATTTTTTTTCCCAGTAAAGGGACCCCAACCCCTCATTAATACTGTTTAGAGATCCGGATGAGATGAAATTAGTACAAATGCGTCAAATGATAGGTAATCTCGTAAAGGCCGTCGCAGCCACAGAGCTCCAGCAATTAATATTCATTAACAACACTTTGTACCGCCAAAAAAACTTGACAGGGATCATTATAAATGAGGATAAATTGCCTAGTTTAATCAATGGAAACATGTATCTTACAACCGAGTAATGTAGGCTTTTCTCAAAGAGTTCGCTACTTTTTTACACGTAAGGCTACAGTTTAACTGCTACTTTAACTTTTAACTGTAAAACTGTAAAACGCACGTTGCCTAGCGCGAGCGACACTCCTGGCGTTGCAGGCATCCATAGGCGGCGGTAACCGCTTACCACCAAGAAGACCGCGCGCCTATTGAAAAAAAACTTGTCTTCGAAACGTTGCCAACTTGGTGTAAAAAAGCACCTGAGGCATACCCCCCTTTTTTAACTCGGGTAATGTTCATGGGTCGCTGCCTCTGAGACAGTTTTCTTATCATGAGACTATGCTAAATAATAATAAAACAGAGAATATAGAATGAAGAAAGATAATTCTCGTAAATACATTTTCAATTTATCACTTATCTTTATATATATTATATTTCTTCTGTAAGTGTGTTTGTCACTGAGCTCCTCCTAATAAACGGCTGGACCGATTTAATCAAATTTTCTGAGTCTCTTTAGGTAGATTCGAGAATGGTTTAGATTCACAATTGGATGCGATAGGTGGCGCCTCCATCGTGTTTTTTCACCCGAGCGAAGCTGGACGGGACAACTAGTCTTAATATATATAAAATACGTGTCACGTTGTTTGTCCGCGATGGGCTCCTAAACTACTTAACCGATTTCAATCAAATTTGCACACAGTGTGCAGTTTGATCCAACTTAAATGTTAGGATAGCTTACGTCACAATTGGACCCGGTAGGTGGCGCTGCGATCGTGTTTCAGGAAATTTTACTTTTTCACCCGGGCGAAGCTGGGGGGGACAGCTAGTTTTATATAAATATTAATTTCAGCTTAAACTACGTACCAATATAGAAGAAAAATTGACAATGACAGGTGTATTTTGAGAGATATGGCACGCTTCACGTATACCATTGAAGGCTCAGATAGTTATTGTTCTGAGATTGAAGGTATCGCACAACTTCGACGAATACCTACGAATCTTTGGCAAGTAAGTATGAAACGCTTATCGGATTAGGTACTAATGAATTATTACTTGTAAGCTCAAATCGGGATTTCATGTGGGTCCGATGAACTTTAAAGTCTCCCCGTTTAATTAAAGTTAAGCAAGATTGTAGTAAATTATGTGAAGATTTCGGCGTAAGATATATTTAATCTATATAAATACATGTAATATAATTGGAGTGTCTGTTTGTAATATTTGAAATAACTTTTTTACTACATGCATATGAATATATATACGGTACCTACGTACACCAAAACATTTTTTTTTATAATTTCTGTCTGTCTGTTTATTCTTGCTAATCTCTGAAACGGTTGGACCGATTTTGACGGGACTTTCACTGGCAGATAGATAGCTGATGTAAAAAGGAGTAACATAGGCTTATGAGGATATTATATTATATATATATATATATATATATTAAATATAT
>JACCPG010005729.1:0-36716 GCA_016069955.1 Drepana arcuata | reverse complement strand
TTGCCAACGTGACAGATGCCGAGTCCATCGCCGTTAACCAAAAACAAGTTTATTTAAAACACAAGCCTTTGAATTTCTTCTCAAATGTAAGCCGGTTGCAGGCATGTTGTGTTGCAGGCAACTACTCGAACCACTTGGCTAACATCGCTCTCTAATTTAATATTTTGTAAATTAATAAATCAATGCCTGCGACGCAAAGGTCGCAAGTTCGAATCCCGACTGTACCAATGAGTTTTTCTGAACTTAAGTACAGTGATTAGTCACACCACGAGCTTTACGGTGGAGGAAAACATCGAGAGGAACTTCATACGTCTAAGAAGCAATTCAAAGGCGTATGTATAGTCGTGCTTGAGTAACGGCGATGGACTCGCCCTCTGCCACGTTGGCACCAAATATACCTCTGGCGGAAAAGGGGTGTGTGGGTATTACCTATACACCTCTGCGTACCCCTTCGGGGACCCTTGTGGGATGGCGTGAGGATATACATATACTATATAATAAATCAATACAAACATTACCACCAACTTTACCATACCAACATATAATTACTGATATTCGTATTTGCATTAATTACATTTTCATACATATTTCGAAATGCATTTATAATAATCATGATACTTAGTAATGCAACATGAAAGTAAAGCACTCTAAAAGTAAAACCAACCCTTCAGCCAACTTCACACACATCATTTATTATTGATGCATGTCATATTCAGAACAACATACATAGTTAATAAAACACATCAGTATCTCAACTACGTTGGTTGATGGAGTTGTTACAGGTTTTGAGATTTGCTTCAAGGCCACTATAGATCCCTTCTTTAGCCAAATATCATAACATCATCAACACTCTTGACGTTTCCATTCTTTAGTGTCCTGTTGATTTGATTTAGATAGTTGGAACATAGTTTGCCACGCACTTTCGCATTTTAGACAATCGAGGAGAGGTAGGGCATAACGGGTTTCCCGTTCAAATTTGGAGCTGCCCGACTGGGGCAGGACCTCCACCTTATAGAAGTCCGTAGCCAAATAACACAATTGTTTGTGTTGTGTTCCTACGTAGTGAATAAGGTTTCCAGAAATGAGCTCCTTGGGGAGGGGGGAGGATTGTTACATTGTGTTAGAAGCAGAGGGATTAAAACCATTATGCCGCCAACACACTGTAACTCTCCGAACACAGAGTGGCAACGCGCAAGTGATACTTCGGTATCGTGAGCGTAAATAGGCTACGGTAACCGTTTCCCATCAGGTGAGCCGTATGCTTGTTTGCCACTCTTGTTGTATAAAAAAAAACTGTTTCGTCAATATTTCTGCACTCAATGACATGTCCAGATATCATAGTGTAACATAATAATATAATATACATGTCAGTAGGTCGAGTTGGTTTACCCGAAAACCGGTTAATTATTTTTCCCTATCAGAAATGGTTGCATTTGTTTTGCACTTGGGCTGTGGATTTAAACGCAACTTGCAATCATTAGTTGCAGGCAACTACTCGGACCACGGCTATCACGCCTTCTTGTAGTACCACTTTTACTTAATAAAAAAATATGAAGCATAGTTGCCCTTTAAGCATCTGCCTGTAAAACGATTTTGATTTTTTTATTTTTTTATACCACATGGGTGGTATACAAGCATGTGGTCCACCTGATGGTAAGCGGTTACCGCCGCGTATGCACGCTTGCAACACCAGGGTTTTCATGTTGCCGACCCTGCAGGAATCTTTTCACACCCTTCTTGAAGAACTCCATGCTGTACTCTCCAGGGAAAACCTCAACGGGGAGCTCATTCTTATTTTGTATATTTAAGTGTGTGCGGCTTATTAAGCCTACCTGGTAGGTAGAGTACTGGTGTTATTTATTTACTGTATACAGAATTTGTACACATAAGCCATAAATTCAATTAAAACCAACGTTTGAGTTTAACGTACCCTCAAATACGATTTTAATAGAAATATAATTGAAATAACTTTGTCCCTGATTGTATTGAGGGGTTGAGTAGTGAGGCATATCGGCTGAATAATTTATTAATTAACAAAAAATCGAGTTGCGTTTGGTCAATAAGGTCTAATTATTGCATATTTGATCTATTATATTTTATATAGGATTGTTTACTGCGAACCGCTCGAATCTAATATGATATTTCCTATCTACCACTTCCATTATAATATAATAGGTAGTTAATTGTGAGTATGGAGTCAGATATACCAATTCGCAATAGAAAGAATTATAAACATGCCAGATTGTAATTTTTTTATAAACCGTTGCAAAATTCCGACTGATAAAAGGTTTCCAGAAATGGAAAAAAAACGACGATGGACTCGCCATCTGTCACGTTGGCACCTAATATACCTCTGGCGGAAAGTGGGTGGGTATTACCTATACACCTCTGCCTACCCCTTGGGGGACCCTTGTGGGAAGTTGTGAGGATATATTATTATTATTATTATTAATAGGTTTCCAGAAATGCACATGAAACATTTGTACGGACAGAAGCTGACTCCTGCGGGACAGTTCCTTATGCTGCTAGCGCGGCTCCTCCATTCATCAAAAATAATTTGCGAGTGATATCTCAGTGTTTGACTTGGCTGGAACATATTGCTTGCCACCTGCATGGTACTAAAAAATAAACACTTTTAATAAGCTAACCTACGATTCTTCATTAAAATAACAATTGTAACTTCACCAATATTATAATACATAAAATATATATATAGCGTTAGGTATAGATAGATTGCGGGGTAGCCAGAGGGAGCACAGCGTAGAGATTATCGCTTGACCTCTTTCGCTTCATCTACATTAATTAATCTCTTCATACATACATGCTTGCAGTCCATTTACTACGTTTCAAGTACTCCGTTCCATTATTTATCTGACCGTTCCTTTCTTAAATGCTCGATCGATTTAATCTATACTAATAAATAAAATTGGGGTGTCTGTTTGTAATATTAAAAAAAACGCGTTTTACTAAATGCATATGGTACATATACACGGTACATATACACGGTACATATACACGGTACATATACACGGTACATATACACGGTACATATACCAAAATATATTTTTTTACAGGTTTTATCTGTCGGTCTGTCTGTTTGTTCCGGGTAATCTCTGAAACGGCTGGACCCATTTTAACGGGTCTTTCACTGGCAGATAGCTGATGTTAAAAGGAATAACTTAGACTACTTTTATTTTGGAAACTGAACAAAATTTTTTTATTGTCCAAGCGGACGAAGTCGCTGGCACAACTATTCTATAATAAAATTAATTTTAAACGTTGTAATGTCACCTTCCACGGTCGGCAAATTCTGATAATTAACTCCGGTCATAAAGTACTTTATCGGGCGATATTAAGGAAATATTTTACCTAATACATTTTAAAGCGGTATGTATAAGAATTCTATCATGGGCTCTTCCTTACCACCCCTACAATAAAACCGGTATTCCAAACATGTCAGGTAATAAACTTGAAAGTCGCGCCCGACGCTCTGACCATAGACGGTTGAAATCGTAGAGAAGACATTAATGAAAATATTTACTTATTATGTTAATACAGTCTCGTATTTTTATATAATACGTACTTCTACATATTTAATATGGTTCTAATCCAAAATAACTATATTTAATTTTATATTGAAAACTTAGAGCCGTGGTGGCCGAGTGGTTCGAGCAGTTGCCTGCAACGCAAAGGTCGCAAGTTCGAATCCCGACTGCACCAATGACTTTTTCTGAACTTAAGTACAGTGATTAGTTACACCACGAGCTTTACGGTGAAGGAAAACATCGAGAGGAAACCTGCATACGTCTGAGAAGGAATTCAAAGGCGTATGTATAGTCGTGCTTGAGTAACTGCGATGGACTCGCCATCTGTCACGTTGGCACCTAATATACCTCTGGCGGAAAGTGGGTGTGTGGGTATTACCTATACACCTCATCCTATCCCTTCGGGGACCCTTGTGGGAAGGCGTGAGGATATATATATTGAAAACTGCTCTATTTCAGTAATCGATTTCGTCTGTATATATTATTATTATTATTTTCATGCATTTGAGAGCTGGGTTCTTGTCAGCGTCTCTGATGTAATTTAAGCATTAGCTTCTGTCCAGCGCATCCTCTTTGACCTCCCTATATATATGTCATCATAAGCTAACATGTCTTGTAAGGTAGCCTGTCATCTAACGTTTGAGTATGTACATCATTATTATTTCACTTGCCTTCTTTCTTAACGAGGTTTCTTTAGTTGGTTTGTTTTGTTTCTTAACGAGAGCAAAGAGTAATAATTTACGCGATAAGTAATTTACGCGAGTAACCTGTAGTATTAACCGGTTCGTTCACAACACATTCGAACCCCGGCTGGCAGTAAGGCAATTAGATGTTCTAAAAGAAAGATAAAATTTGATAAAATGTGTTACAAAAAAATCTTAACGAACCCTGTATTATAATATCCGTGCTTTTGTTCCTTAGAAGCGGTAATCTGTTTATTTATCGCGTTGACTTATACTTAACCACATTTATTTTTAATTACTTCGTGATCCCTTGTTAGAAGGTATTAAGATATAACCTTGCTTACTTATTTTATTATAGATTTATTCAATATATATATTTATAAATTGACCTCATTTTTTATTGACCTTGGAATAATAGATTGATGTTTTAATCATAGTTACTCTAAATGTTCTTAACTCTATCTCCTCTCGCATAACTTTTGCCTACCTGGAATGTGGCAATATTTCTACGGCGAGCGAAATGTAATTAATCAAAAACTTTTCAGAATCACCCTCGGGTGTCACCCACCGGGTGTCGAGGGTGACGTCACGTCACCCGCTGCCAAATTCTTGCCAATGTTTACACTGTTTATTATATTCAGAATTTTTAACGGAATATTTATTTTGTGGAAAGGTGAATTAGGTTGAATTCAGATTGAGAAGGTTTCGATTAGGTATGAAGGTAGGTAAATATTATTGAGTTGGGCTATATTAAATATGTAAATAGGTATTTGGATGGATGTATTATCAACATGGCCTTTGTCAGTTGAAATCGAAATCCAGATTAAAAAAAAATTGTCTTATTATGATAATATGAAATTGTTCAGACAAAAAAAAATTGATAAGAAAGTAGGGTACATTGCCTGCTCACCCCTCGGGTACTGCCCCTCAAACCTTAAAGTAAAAATAATACCTTTCCGGGATACCCATTCGACCCCTTCAACTATAATATAAAAAGATCGTTCACTTATCGAAATCAAAATAATCAATGATTGAAATAGTTTACCAGATTTTTGACAAAGAAAATTTATAGAAGAGTCAGGGAACGGAACGTTGACAGAACTAGAATTATGTATACATGTAGATGAAGTGAAAAAGCCTGAGAGGTCTCTCTTCTCCACAGAGACCTTGGCTTGACCTTGATATGATGATGATAAACAATTGTATCATATCCACACGGAGATCAAAGTATATTTTTATCCGTTTTCCCAAGTTACGCATGAACATTCTTAGAACAAGATTGTTTTAAGGGACGAGATGAAGTTAACATTAGAATTCGCACGTGTGCGCAGACTCGCAGGTGTTTTGTGAAAAGTTACCAAGGGATTTGAATACGATTCCGAGGAGATTGTTGTATAAACATTTGTAACTAACTGTGCCTTGCGGATTCACTCGCGGAAAATATATTTCTTCTAAAATCTAAATATATTTTCCCCGCCATTGCAAAATTTTTCGTTGAAATTGTCCATACTACTTGGCACGGCCTACTTAGCCCTATAGCTCCTTAAGTTAGCAGACCCCTAGCACTGGCTTTAGAAGTAAATAAAAGATAGACAAAACATATATATTGCGGAACTGTATAGAGAATGAAGCAGAGAAATACCACGTGTCAACTATCGAACTATTTAAAAAAAATCGATTAAAAGATGGGAGTGTAAGCAATACTCGGCACTGGTGATGTATGGAGAGACTAGAATCGAGAGACGAGAATTAAAGAGATCGGAAAGTCTAGATAGCTAGTTCTCTTGCCCAATATGATCTTCATATGTATATACATTATATATTATAAAAAATTAAATATCCTCACGCCTTCCCACAAGGGTCCCCGAAGGGGTAGGCAGAGGTGTATAGGTAATACCCACACACCCACTTTCCGCCAGAGGTATATTAGGTGCCAACGTGATAGATGGCGAGTCCATCGCCGTTACTCAAGCACGACTATACATACGCCTTTGAATTACTTCTCAGATATATGCAGGTTTCCTCTCGATGTTTTCCTTCACCGTAAAGCTCGTGGTGTGACTAATCACTGTACTTAAGTTCAGAAAAAACTCATTGGTACAGTCGGGATTCGAACTTGCGACCTTTGCGTCGCAGGCAATTGCTCAAACCACTCGGCCACCACGGCTCTCTTTATTTTATTATTATTACTATTACTATACATTATATCCCTATACCTTTAAACGAGCAATTCTTGTATATATATATATAATCTGAATCTCGGAAACGGCTCCAACGATTTTCATGAAATTTGCTAGGGGGGAGATTTCGGGGGCGATAAATCGATCTGGCTAGGTTTCATTTTTAAAAAAAGTAGTTGTATCCGTGTTTTTAGGCAATGAAAATCTCCTAATTTCCAACAATAAAGCGTTGCTAAGCAACAAACTTTAAGCCTGGTTTGACGTTATCGTAGACGTATTATATATAAAATCAATTGTTTACATGCATGACAAAATGCCTAAAAGAAGAAAAAAAAATAAACGCTTATACACAATCTAAATCCACGCAGCCGCGACTCGTTTCAAGAATATCTTGAAGAAAATAGTGATCGACAAGCAAGACTCATTTCAAGAAAACCATGAAAATAATCAGCTTTCCGCTCGTCCCACACGTAGTGCGGTAAAGTAAGAGTCTTGCAAAACTTGACTAACATTATTCGAGCAGAAAGATCTTGTGATTTAGATGTTTACGAGAGGTTGCCTATGGCCGCTGAAGACGAACAGCGGGAACGACGACTACAAGATTTGCGGCAGCGTGCGGCACAACGTGTAGCTACTGAAAATAACGAACAACGAGAGCAACGTCTGTAAGATTTCCGGCAACGTGCAGCGCAACGTATAGCTACTGAAAATGATGAACAGCGGGAACGACGTCTACAAGATTTGCGGCAGCGTGCGTCACAACGTGTAGCTACTGAAAATTACGAAAAACAGGAGCGATGTCTACAAGGTTTGCGGCAGCGTGCGGCACAACGTGTAGCTTTTGAAAATTACGAACATCGAGAACAACGTCTGTATGAAATCCGGCAGCGTGCAGCACAACGTGTAGCTTCTGAAAATTACGAACAGCGGGAACGATGTCTACAAGATTTGCGGCAGCGTGCGGCACAACGTGTAGATACTGAAAATTACGAACAACAGAAGCGATTTCTACAATTTTGCGGGCAGCAAGCAGCACAACGTGTAGCTACTGAAAATAACGAACAACGGGAACGACGTCTACAAGATTTGCGGCAGCGAGCAGTACAACGTGTAGCTACTGAACATTACGAACAACGAGAGCGACGGCTGTAAGATTTCCGGCAACATGCAGCACAACGTGTAACTACTGAAAATGACGAATAACAGGAGCGATGTCTACAAGATTTGTGGCAGCGTGCGTCACAAAGTGTAGCTACTAAAAATGACGAACAACAGGAGCGATGTCTACAAGATTTGTGGCAGCATACGGCTCAACGTGTGTTTGCGTTGATAAAGGTCCCAAAGTCCCAATCATAATTTTTTTCACATATATCTACCATGTTCAGATGGTATTCCGTTACAGTTTTACAAACCATATATATAATCCGTTTCTGAGGTTTAGCGAGCACATACGCACAGACAAACAGACAAAAATTCTAACAATCAGTGTTTTGCGTTCTGTTTGCGTTGATAAAGGTCCCAATCATATTTTTTTCTTATACATCTTTCATGCACAGACAGGGATCCGTTACATTTTTATTATATGTTTAGATAGATGATTCTTTAAATTGGCATACCTTTTTCGTTTAAACACTAAATGTTAGGTGAAGTATACCAAGATACATTAGTGACAACCACAACTGTAAAAAAGTTAATAATATTTTTACCGAGCTAAGCTCGGTCATCCAGGTACTAATTTATAATACATACTTGCAAATTCTCGCATTGGAGAACAATCTTTCATCACTGACCGAAACTTCATTATAGTACAAACTAATTAAACGGTACGTAATAAAAATGCACAACTAATGGGTATGAATTTATAGTCGCAACTTAGCACAAACTTATTATTTTAACAACTATCTTAGTTTTTTGAGGAACATTTCGAAAATTGGTTCTTCCAAATTTGTAAACAAACAAGTAAACCACAGACAAGACACGCCCTGCAACTTGCCAGCGAAGTATACTTTTTAATTTCTGCTCTGACAACATAAATCTAACAAGATTAATATAACCATCTGTCACGTTGGCACCAAATATACCTCTGGCGGAAAGTGGGTGTGTGGGTATTACCCATACACCTCTGCCTACCCCTTCGGGGACCCTTGTGGGAAGGCGTGAGGATATATTATTATTATTTATTAATATAACCAATATTTAATTAATTACGTGTCTTAGCAATTTCATTAATTTGCTGTAATAATAATATCCTCACGCTAGGCTATTTGGTGATAGTGCGCCACGATATGATCATAATTTCAAATTGATAGATGGCCCGTCTTTGAAAATAATAAAACAGCAGGTTTGCAAGAGGTTGTTTTAAGAACCAAGAAGAAACGTAGAATAATGAAAGGTTGGCAAAAGAAGAACAAGCAAAAGGTGTTTCAATTATTTAAATCAAAATTAGTGTATAGGTAGCATCCTCACACCCACTTTCCGCCGAGATATATTTTAGGTGCCAACATGACTGATGGCGAGTCCGTCGATGTTACTCAAGCACGACTATACATACGCCTTTGAATTGCTTTTAATAGTGCCGTATTAGTGAGACTACTGTAATTGTTTCTGTTCCAGGCAGCACCATTAGCAAACTCCTGTCCGTAAACGTATCCTGTATACGTTTCCTTTCGATGTTTTCCTTCACCGTATAGCTCGTGGTGTGTCTAATCACTAAACACTGTACTTAAGTTCAGAAAAAATATTTTATGTAATGCGATTTATATTATGTATGGCGAGTGAGGACTTGCGTGCGTGTAGATAAAAAGAGGTACAAAGTAGTGAAAATATTCTTATTATTATTAGCTGTATCGCTTTGCTTGGGTGAGAAATTTAAAAGCTCCTGAAACATAACAGCAGTGCCGGGTCCAATTCATCATCCACGATTGAAATGTACTCATAAACTTCATCTAAATCCGGCAGCAATTTAAAAGTTGACAAATGCATGAAGAAGGCTTTAACTTAAATCGTTACGTTGCAAATACATATATATAATAATTTATTATAATTGTATGATGTGTGATAATTTTAGGCGATTATAATATTTTTTTTAATGGCAATTATTCCACCATAGACATAATGGTTAGTTTCCAATGCCTGTGAAGATGGCGCTGCTGCTGCAGTTGCTGATAAAATTCTATTTACAGTAACCGTTCTCTATTTCACTCTTACATGCATGTTTTTAGATGTGCCTGAAAGAGAGATAGGATGTTCCATTTTGATTGTAACGAATACTAACGAATCGTGGTTATGACTTGAAAGTTTACAATATATTTTATAAAATTACTGTGCAATCCTCGGTATTTTCATGAATAATACCAAATGTCTAAGTCATAATATTTATATGTCGTCTATTTATAAAAAGACGGATAATATAAAAATCGGTTGATTGGCGAATAAAATACGGCCAAGGTATGTGTTCGATCGATAATGTCGTCATTACGTATGTATTATAACCAAGTAGGTACTTACTTTCCTATGAATATCACGTTTTTAATTCTACTTTCGTTATTGTAGCGTTTATGTACATTTCTTGTCAATGTGGCAAGTTAGCGTATAACCAATACCACTGTTTATTTTGCCTGTGTGTCAATCTAGACCAACGTTTTTACTTCGAATATATAACGGATTCTTATTTTGAAAGGTATTCGTTGAGGGGTAATAGGGCTGTACAACAAGATAATTACTGAATGTGGAGTTCTCATTTTGGAATACAGCGTGTTGCGACAACGCCTCTGCGAATTTCAGATACTAGATACCTACGCAACTATAGTTGTTTCAATGTCATCGTTCGTGATTGTGCAATGTTATCTAAGTTTTTATTCCGTCTTACTCTTGGTACTCTTTATATGAAGCATACTGTCCGCGCCGATGGAATAAAAATATGTATATATTTGTTTACAAGCCTAACAAAAAATACACCTTTTAAGTAAACAGTTGTCTCATTGGAAGGGTAAAGCCATTTTAGCAAAATTACGTACATTACTGATCCTTATTCCGTTTTCGATGCCGAGCTGTCAGTCTGTGAGATCAAGCGTTATCTATTATTAGATATCTAAGTATCTTTCTACTCGACAATTTAGGTCGAACACAAGAGCTCGTTTGAGATGTCGCTAAATTCCCTTACTGTTACCGTATTCTCTCGCAAACCTTCCTTAAAGGGTTCCCGGATACCAAATATATATTATAAACAAACATGTCATCACGCCGTTGCACAAACCTCTTTCGCTTCAGCCACATTAGTCTCTTCATACATGCCCGGTTTCGTCATTCATCATTTCATAAATCACAAAATCATCATTTATAAAAATGAATGCTCATGTGAACGGTCTGAGTCTCTCGCTGTATCTAGCTAGGTAATAACCGGTTGGAAGAGTAAGGGCGTGCTTATTGGACATCAATTTCCGCTTCACTTCCGGACGACTATTTACATACGACTGGATGCCCGATAAGTGAATCACTTATGCAATGTAAATTCAGTGTTAGTACTAAGACGAGCTTACTACGGATAAAATGTATATATATATATCCCACGTATAGTGCTTACGGGAGCGTGTTAGAACCACAACTCGGTTACTCTGAAATTTTATTCAGAACACGTGAGCCTCATAGATTTTCTAGTAAATTTCACTTCTGCGATCATCAGAGTATGATGAGACAGAAAATGATCTGGTAGCGGTCTTACCCGCAGACATAGAATGTGAATAGATAAACTACATCGAATCGCGTATAGTAATACCTGGAAACCTGGTTTTAATTATATACAAACATAAATTAATTTGAATAGTATCGTTTCAAAGTATAGTTGCGTTATATGCATAGTTGTTGAAACAATAATATGTACGATACATTAGCAACACGAATTTTAGTCATCAACAAATTGTGCATAAGTTCCAACGATCCTGAGGTTTGACCAACTAATAAAATTTTCGAATTAAAGTGTTCGGAGACGAGCTTAGCGCTAATTTAAAACGTCGATAAGAAACCTGCAATGTCTGAAATAAAATTCGAGGCATGGCAAGAGACAGTCTTTGTTAGCTTATGGCACCCAAATTATCGCCGGTGGAAAATTTTATTATTACACCAGAGATTTGCTTTTTCCGGGATCAATATGGACATTTAAACCAAATAATATATATTGTGTAAAACTATGACTGTTCTTGAATGTCCTTGGCTTGTAAAAAGTGTAGGACTTAAAAGAGGACTGTTAAAAGGAAGTTAGCTAAACAAAGTTTTATTTTTCAGCATGGAAGAGCAAGGTACCAAGTCGTACCTCCAGTTTCAGATAGAGAGGCTAAAAGTCTTGCAAGCTAAACTTTCAACAGATGCAGAGGAGGATTATGTTATTGTTAAAGAAGAGTGAGTACTTTATGATTTTTATACCATTTGTGTACTGATTATGTCTAATGATGTGTTGTGTCTCGCTCTATCTGATATAACAATTATTATGCCGTATTAAGCCCCATAGCAACAAATTGTGACTTTGACCTGGTGCGTATGGTATGTAAAAACTCCGGTTTTCGGTCCAGTTTCACTTTTCAATTGTTCCCGCTAACAAGAAGAACTGTTGTGATTGTTTTAGCAGTATTGCTACCTGGAAATTGTGGACATGTGGATCTAAACCTTGGTCTATATCAATAAGTTTTTATTTCGAGATTAAGGGTCTCCACCAAGAGCTATATCAAAGTTTACGGAAAATATTGCGATGAACAAATCACTACATCTGTCACAATGGCACCTGAATAAATCCGCTTAAACGTGAGCCTTGTTACCCTTCAGGAACCATGTAATAAAATGTAATATAAATAAAATGTAGATGCAACACTAAACACACAAGTACACTAAGATATCGGTAAGTTGGTTTTAAGAAGCCATTTCTGGGCAGGGCCGTCATTTGCTGCAGCCCAGCGGTGCAATCACTGATCTAAACGAATGGTTACGTCTATTTAGCTATGATTTGGAATCTGAATATGTATTGATGTGAATGATATATGGCGTACATCAAGTATTCTCTGTGCCCCTTACGCTTAGTAAAAAAAACTAACTTAATTGAAAGCTATAAGAAAACAACGATTTTTTAACGTGTAAACGTGCAACGTGCCTAAAATATATACATAAATACATGGTATGCTATTATGACGTGCATGAATATTTGCAAATTCGAACGAAAGGGACATAATATTTGTAGACTTCATATACGTCCGATTCCATAAACATTGTAGAAGTATTGCAATAATACGTCATGACAATGTCTCAGGCGACAATACATTCGTTAAGAAATAACTATATTGCTCTAATTAAGCTTAATAATGCTCATACGTTACTTAACTGATTTCAAGTTTTTCAATAAGCAACCTCCTATTCAATTCATCATATAAGATCTACTCTTGATAAGTCCTGTACCAATAAAACCTTTTTGGAATGCTAGTTTCGTAGTTAATTCCAAACTGCCTACCCCATGTTCCTTAAACACTCGTATAATCGTTTAATGAACTGAAAAATTAATACGTATTTTTTATGTATCGCAGTGTGTCCGTGTCTGTTTAAGCATTTTTTTTATTAATTGCTCATTCTATGTAATGTTAATCTCGATGATTACATTAATAACTCATCAAAATACAAACAGGCAGCCCTGTAAGACGGGGAGGGAAGATCACAACTATGACGTATAATACGTTTCCCGCGCCCCGCCATTGCTTCGCTCGCTTGTCGCTTCCTTCCAGCCAGTCAGTCCGGCTTCGCGCGCGTAACAGCCGAGATTCCTCGCGTCTGTGCTCGTAACCGACTAATAAAAAAAAAGAAATAATCAACAATTGTGTCAATTGTTGAGGGAACTTTTTATCTTTGTTTGTAATGTTGGTCCTGCAATTGTTTGGTACACAGTGAATTTGTTGTAAAATGTTTTGTAATGATGATTCTAAGGTCAAGTAATGATAAGGGTGGTTTTTTCGCGTTATCACGTCGTAGGTAATTAGTGTGTAAGAGATGCAATATCAAAGTAATGACGATGACGATTTGCAATATCGGATTTTTGGCGAATCCTTCAATTTTCCTTTGGAAAGCAGCAAATCCAGCCGTCGCCGTAGAAAGTAAGTGGTTTGGTTACCTACCTCCTTTAATAAAATAATAACTATTAAAAAAAAACACTTTTATTATCTTTTGTAAATCTTTAATAATTAAACACGGCGCTACAACTTTCAAAGTAGGTAACTTTTAACTATGGTACCTAATTATATTAATGTGTTAATGTTGGTATATTCTAAATAGTTTTGGTTGGTTTGATGAGTTTGGGAATGTGAAACCTAACCTTTTAGAACTTCAATACCTACATAAACTACGCAAGAACTGTACTGTAGGACAAAATAAAAAATCGTACCACGTGACAGGCTTCGTTTTCTCAATATCTAAAATGCTGCTTCCACCGGATTTCACATGAGGTTATCATGGTTGTGAACCTTGTTTACGGAAACGACCAACCCAAAAATATATAATTTTTCCCTTTAGACCACACAATGGGTCTACGTCACGTATTCCAACCTCCTTTAAAGAAATGTTTTGAAATCGATCAAGATCATTTCATGAAGAGTAAAAAGCTTTAGCTATCTGGGCTTGATCATAGTTGATTCATTTTAGGTCAGAGGGGAGACCTACCTACCTTTCTTCTGTCCCCAATCTTATGATGATCAGAACCTTGATTACTTTAAAGAATATTGTACATAACATCTAAGGAGTTTTTGCTGCGCATGTCTGTGTGTTTCTACCAATTCTCTACGCCGATGTATTTCGCTACTAGCGAAATGTTGCATACAATGGGTTGTTCGAATTCTTCATCGAAGTGGCTCCGTACAGTACCTCCACCTTGTAGAAGATTGAATGACTACTCTCAGGCAGTGTAGCGTTACTATATTATGCAGGAGTACATAAAGAATTACTTTAATATGGGAAACGCTGGTCCTTTATGCTGCTATGTTGTCCTGGTATTAACTGCCTATACATATGTACATTAGTATATAGCCCGAATGCTTGTTGGCTACCTTTCAGAAACAAATTAATATCTGGTGAAACCCGTCCTACCATTGCCTACAGCCAACCAATCGGCGCCTTTAGGCAATTTGACTTTATTTACGGTCAAAACTTCGAAGGCTTCCAACTGACCGTGATAAGATGGATAAAACTTTCGTACTCAATATGGAAGTAGGCTCAAGATGATATTGGTTACTCTAACTACGAATTTCCATGAATAAAAAGTAAAAGTATACTGATATGTTTATTGTTGCTTTCAAATATCGCGAAGATCTTAAAAGTTCTTATTAGTGGGTATTTTTATTTGCCGAAGTTTGTATGATTTTACACAGGCACTATCGCCCTATATATAAAAAGCTATCGCACAGATTTGAATGTTTTTTATGAGGGGCGATAGCTTTTTATTTCGCAGAAAAACAACTGCTAGCCAACTGCTAGCACCACGGAGCGGACCTCATAAGTCCAACCAACTACTTGATATACATGAGGTTATTATTGATACCTAAAGATACTAAAACGCGCGGCTCCCAATTAAAATGTCGCCTGAACAGCTGTTTGTTAAAGCCACATTACATCACACTGAAGATCTTATCTATAACTACATAAGCAGATAGAGAGCATTAAAAAGACAGAGGAAGTGATCAATTAGCATTTACTAACTTCATTTGAATAATTCAAAGAAGCTTACATCACTCAAATAAAACAATTGCCAAATTTAAATACGCTTTGGCCAACATCGGACAGCCGAGTCCGGATTATCCTGCGTGCTTTCAGAGACCTTGAAATGCTAATACCAAGGTCTCACGTATTATAGCGAGATGCCACAGCCTCGGCCGTGGGCGGGCCAGCAGGTTACAACTGATCATGAAGTCATACGCCGCTTCATTCAAACATTTTGATACTTATCTCTAGTAGTACTTTGGGCTACCACGTGTCGAAATGATCCGCGTGGCTTCGCGAATTCAAACGCGTACACAATCAGAGTTTTTTTGATGCCTGTAATGAAATCATTAACATGTAGGTAAATATTTTTTAAGTATATAATTAGTTTCTATCTGCTTAAGACGTTATATATAAATGGGTTTACGTGTAAAAAGGTCAAATAGTGATTAATCACGGTATCCAAATTAATAAATGTATTCGTGAATGGGATTTCAATTTGTATTTTTTACGTCATGTAAGATCGATCAACGACAACCCGACATGAAATGTTTTATTTTTAATTTATCATATCAGAATAACACGTGCAGAGCTCCAAGCTTACATATCGTAACGCCGAGACTCGAGGCGTAGGCATAGAGAGAGTAGATCGCCAGTTCTCTCTAGACTCAAATACCTCTTTCGCTTCGTCCATATTCATCAGTCTTTCGATTTCGAGTGTTCTTGACGTTTCCATCTTTGAGCGTCCGATTGTACTCTAAACATAACAATATACTCTTCCATTCCTCAACAAACAGATCGCATTAAGAGTCAGGTCTGATCCAGGAATGTTACCATCGGTCGGTCCGCATTAAAAAGGTGATTTTCCCTTTGTCTGGTCGTGGGAGCTCGGGAACAGGCAGTGCATTGACCACGTCGAAGTGACCCTCTACCTGGGGGTAAACGACCACGTACAGAGGGTGCCACCCCCGGAGGTTCGATGCCTTAATTGCTTCACGTGCATCGCGGCAGATGGTAGGCAAGGTGCGAGCCAGTGTTGGCCCGTCTTTATCGATACAATTATTATAGTATGACCTTTAGTCATTACTATCTAAGCGGGGTTTATATACTTTTCTACTTTAAGTAAATGTAAGCTTTAAATAAATGAGGAAACTATCTCAATACCCCTTGGGACTGGAATTGTGATACCGATATCTGGTATTTCTTTATGTATGTATTGGACTTTGATTTTTTTATTCTTAAGATCCTAGCAAATGTGCTTGCGGCTCGCTTTATGGAGGAATAGGCTTCTGCCGACTATGAACTCTATCAATACAAAGCATATTGCTCGCGCACTGCAGACCCTGCAAAAATCTTTTCTCACCCTTTTTTAAGTCATTCTTGCTTTGTTTGCTATATCTATTTTATATTGTAATCAAAATAACCAAATTAAATTATAAATTATGCCGATTTCGATGAAACATTCTACGAAATATTCAGTTATCGATAAGCGTATCACCAACCCGTATCTAACGTGGCTTTTCTATGAATGCCGATGTAATTGGGGTGAGTCCAGGACGGCACTTTCACACGATTACAAACTGCACCTAATGCACCGGCTCATACTATGTTATGCATATTTTGTGATGTCATTACGTATAACTTTGAACTTTTTGCGCAACAAGCTTGGTTGACATTTAATTTTTTGCACGATATAGCAGTGTCGATATATTGGTAGAGTTACATAAGTTAGTATCAATTCCGAGCTAGCTTACATTTACACATACAAATAAATAAAATTGAAGTGTCTGTTTGTAATATTAAAATAACCGTTTTTTACTAAATGCATATGGATGTATATACACGGAAAATATAGCAAAATCACAATAACTTAATATTTTTTTTGTCTGTCTGTCTGTTTGTTCCGACTAATCTCTGAAACGGCTGGACCGATTTTGAAGGGACTTTCACTGGCACATAGCTGATGTAATACTACTATGTAATAAATGTAATAAACTCAGGCTACTTTCATAGTAAGAAATTTAACGGTAACTTTTTAGTTAAATTCCACGCGAACGAAGTCGTGGGCACAGCTAGTTTATAATAATTACCGATGTAGTGTATCCTGACGAATTTCCGACCACGTGGAGATAGGACCCGTCATTTGTTTCTTTGAAAAATATTCAATAGACCAGTTGGTTTGACGGCCGACATAAGACATATTGTATACATTTACTTAGAAGGGGAACCAAAAAATTTAAGGAGCCCTATTTCTTTTTGAATTCCTCGAATAAAAGCCCGAACGAGCCTAGTTGCTTTGTAGTTAGCGACAGATATGCAATGGGTAGGTTTTTTACTGTATGCTCGACATAGGGCTGATCTTGTATTGGTGTCAAAGTTCAACTAAATCTTTTACTCAAAAAACACGATTGCGTATTGATCGCCTTCGCTATTCACATCACATAACTTGGGACAAGGACACACAAATTGACATGGTCGCAAAATAAGCAAAGCTTGTACTATGGTAACCAGTCCCACGTTATATTCAGTATATACTTATCTGTCACGTTGGCACCTAATATACCTCTGGCGGAAAGTGGGTGTGTGGGTATTACCTACACACCTCTGCTTACCCCCTTTGGGGACCTTTGTGGGAGGGCGTGAGGATAAATAAAATTACTTATATAGACAGATGTGTATAGGACCAAGACTAAAGTACATATATCCGTATGTTATGTTCCTTATTTAAATAAAAAAATACCGAAATGTTGCCGTTGAAACAAAAGAAAAAAATCATCGATAAATTGTTTCAACAATGATTTTACTTACACATCAGTATGTTGCTGATTTAGTTCCTCAATAAGATCAGTTTGCAAAAAACAATTGTGAGCACATATGAATGGATGAATCGATTCATCCGCGGGTGGTGTGGGTGTCATCCTGCGCAGGCGCGTGCTACGGCACAAAGCCGGGTGTAAAAGTGCCTTTACTTCACGCATTATTTATGCACCGAAGACAGTCCTTTCGTTCGTGGCATATATTTAAATTAGCTTTTTGCTATCGCGCGCTGCGTCAGACAATTCTTAGAACGTGAAATTATGCATGGGGAATATTTAACAATTTAACATGGTATTCCTTATTTCTCTACATAAGTAATAATAATACCTTGACACCTAAATCACATTTCTTCAGCTAACAGTCCCACACGAGTTACCAAGTCCCAAACTAAGCACTTGTATGATGGAGACCACCGTCTGGTCCGGTGGTTAGCGCACCTAACTGCGACATTTGAGGTCGCAGGTTCGATTCGCGCTGAGAGCAGATATTTGTGTGACGAGCACGAGTATTTGTACCGTAGTCTTGGATGTCCTATTTATAGATATATAAGTATATGTATCGTTTCCTGGTCACCAAAACACAAGCTTTGCTTAATTTGGGGCGGTGTAAATTTGTGTGGCATTGTACCAAGGCATATATTTCTTTAAAGATATAGAGACTTATTACATACAAGAAGATATAAAAGGAACATATTCCTGAATCATATAAGTCGTATAGGTATTCAATCTATTGTGGCTTGCATGGGAAGTACAATATTATAAATTAATTAATAGACTAATAACTAGTTTCTTATCACAAGGCTTCGTTCTAATTAAACAGGAATACGCGTGTGTATTTATTAGTTTAGGTATTTATATACATTTGTATCTAACAGTATAATTATATATGTAGTTCTGTCTATGTGCCCTCACTATTTTGACACCTTCAGTAAATCTTCCTGGTGTCAGACATTATAGTCCTTCGAACCACCCAGTTTTAATAATAATAATAATTCATTTAAAACAAATATAAAATCTATAAATTGATTAATTAATCAACCAATATCCTATTTTATGCCGGTACATTTTTATCATTGACTCTATTGTTACATACATACATATCATCATGTAGGCAGAGAGTATAGAGCGCCAGTTTTCTCTAGAATTGCATACCTCTTTCGCTTCGTCCACATTCATCAGTCTCTTCGTTGATTTGATATGCATTTTCAGTCAAAACCAGTCAAGTCTATACTATGTATACTAGTATACATAGTATACATACTATACTATACTACAAAAACCAGTCAAGTCTATACTATGTATACTAGTATACATATTATACTAGTGTTTGTATGTATACTAGTTGGTAAGCCTTATAAAATAAATAAATAAATAAGTCTAAGTTACATTCGGATTTATATCTTGCTTGTTTGTGACTACAAAATAATGTTCCCGTTTCTATTTAGCTTTGTCAGCAAGACTTATCGTAAGCTATTATGATTTTCAAGGAATCGGCAAGTCCATTTTACCGCAAAAACTAATGCAACTTTACACTTCACTCTTATTTGAAAGCATATTATATTATTACTAACTGTACTGTACCGTCTGCGTGGAATAGTGACTTGATTGAATTAGTGATATATATCACTTTTCACTTTTTAACTTTTGGTTTGTTTTGGACATGTTAAGTGAAGCTAACCACAATATATTACTGAAAATCACATCTAAATCGGATAAGCCGTTTCTGAGAATAGTGTGCACAAACTCACAGGTAAAAAGACAAAAATTCTAACAATAATTGTTTTGGATGCTATTTGCGTTGACAAAGGTCCCAATAATATATTTTCTCATACATCTTCCATGTACAGACAGCGATCCGTAACATTTTCATTAAATGTACTGTTTGTATGAGTGATCTCAGATACTTTTTTGTTTCTGCAAATTATACGACACTAGCTGTCCCTCCCAGCTTCGCTCGGGTGAAAAAGTTAAATTGCCCGTAGCACGATCGCAGCGCCACCTATCGGGTCCAATTTAATATAGCCTATGTTACTCGTGGATAATGTAGCTTTCGAATGGTGAAAGAAATTTTCAAATCGGTCCAGTAGTTTTTGAGCCTATTCATTACAACCAAACAAACAAACAAACAAAGTTTTCCTCTTTATAATATTAGTGGAGATGTCCATAAAACGACTATAAAACATGAACACTAAAACTGTAGAACACCTATCTCCACCTTTTTTCATGCGGGCCGTAAAAGAAATAGCATATCTTAAGGGCCCCTATGTTTTAGGTAATTTTACTGCTTTATGGAAACATTGTGTAGGCAACATGGCCCCATTATAATGCATGGGGGTTTTTTAAATAGTTATCAATGTTATTTCCTCTAACATATGGCGATTGGTTCGGAAATCGATTTTGTGGACTTGACGTAATGGCTTCTGAAATTATAATGCGCCTTTAAAGTTTAATTACACTTTTAGAACAGGTTTAAGTATTTATTTTAGAGTTTTCCGCTCACTATTTTCAGTTCATTCATGTTTTTATGTTGTTTTAAATATGTAACATCGTTTTATGTACTCCCGAATTATGAGTTTTAAAGAGGTTGATTAGTGTTTGAAGGTTTCATACGAGATGAATTTAGATTGGTCGGGTCTTGGTCTTACGCGCGTGTTGTCCTGATTCCTTCACGGTAAAGAAATTTAAAAATAGATAATAACAATAAAAAGCCCTGGAGATGCATTGCTATATTCTATATGCCTGATTCTCTGAAGGCACCTATTGGTGCCCTTACTTAATCACATACTTAAATCCAATTTTTTTTTTGCAAACAATTTTAGATCAATGTTTTTCTTTGTCGTAAAGCTCGTGGTTTAAACGTTCAGGACTTTAGTATAGATAATATCACATATCTCCGTTCTAAAGTTCAGGCAGACTAGTACAGACCGTCTGGAATTGAACGTGTAACATTGACTTAAGTCGGCTGCTAATATGTTGTTATGAATTAAATAACTTTTATAATGCAGGTTAGAAGCAAATCATTGCGATGGTCTAACTTAACCGTGTAAACAGTTCGCACGGTTCATTTATTATGTATAACTAATTCATTTTGATAATTACATCGTTTAGGCACCAACAACCGTATCGCCATACTGCGCATTCCCCAAGCTTTATGCTCGGACGACTTGAAGCGACAGCATGTGTGGTAATTAATTACCAAATGTATCAACTGTTATAATCCACTTTTGTTTAAATACAATACTCATTTAAATCAGACAAATTAATTCAATACGAATGAAGTTTAGTAGCGAATGGGCATAAAATATTAGAAATACAACGCTTTTAGTCAAACTTTACTTGCGAAACAGACCATAGTATCAATCGATTCGGATTAGACCAAAATATCTGCTCTCATTGGGATGGAACCACAGACCTTTGCTTCGCAGACAGCTTTGACCACAGCTATTATGTGTTCGGCTTTAGGTAGGCTATTAAGTTTGGAAGAAAGTCTAGAACAGTGATACTTCACACATAGCGGACAATATCAGCTTAGAACAAAGTCTAAAATAATTCTCAACTCGTGTGGTTTGATTGCCTGGGCAATTTCTATAAGGTACGTTATCGGAGCATTCTTGGAGTCCTTTCAAACATTTCTCCATAAAATTTATACCACGAAGGTGGCCAACAAGTATTGTCGCTTAACGCCAAAGAGTTTCTGTCCCCTAGACCCTAGTAATACCAGAGGTACCTAAAACGCAGTACCGCTCAGGAGTTTGCGACCCATAATAATCTTTACTCGTTATTTCTCGTCCAAATGGATATAATATGTATGTTATTTATACGTTCGCATAAAAAAGTTACTTGAACACATAATTCGTGCATCGAATTACCTAATCACGCATGAATGGAATCAAAATACTGATTGTAATTTATTGCACTTATAATTAATATAAGGGTAGAATATGAGCACACCCCAATTCTACAGGTAACTATGCATTCCCACGATTAAAAAACGGGGGCCTGCATGAGTTTGGACAAGGAGGGGTAAGCCAGTGGTGCATGTCCTTCTGATCTTTTGATTCTGTCTAAATTTGTAAACCATTGACAAGCAGATGGGATGACGCCATGTTTTTCGGCTATCTGCGGTTCCCATGACCCGCCGTATGTAGGTCGATTCAAAACTGCAGATAAATGCGAAATACACTTAAAAAACTTCCGAACCACTGCCCTAAGTTCCAAAAATTGTATGTGAATTCGAACTTTATTTATAGGTCTTATCGCATATCGTGCTGTTTAATTTCAGGCAGACACGAGGCCTGTTTTGTTTGCTGCCATTTCAGACTGAGATTTGGACAAGTGATCAACTGGTTTGTGGTTCAATCAAGTTTTTAATTTTACCAAAAAGGTCTTATTTACGGGGGAATGTTTTCTGAATCTGGATTGATTGAACGTATTTTGGTACAATTCGTTTCGTTAACAAAATATATTTTTGTTGCACTTGTTCAAAGTATAGACGTGTCTTAAACTCTTCTACTTTATACGTCTAATGGCAAGCCTTACAGAGAGGACTGCACGTCCTCATTTCAATAATAATAAAACTAAATAACTTGGGACAATTGCACACAAGTGCACCTAGTCCCAAACTAGAAAGAGCTGGGAAAACGGGAACTAGACAACGATATTCACATCAAACATACCTACATATGACTTTCAAGACATACATGTACTTCTCAATTTGGGGAAATACTAGATAAACTTATGCAATAATGTAGAAGTAAGTATTTAACTTAGCTGTACCCAAAACTTAGAGCAAGAAATATAATTCCGAAACAATGTCCTGGTTCCTTCCCATGGTAATGTTGTGTGAGTATTCGCCGTGTATCGCGTTTAATAGCATTTTATTACTGGTTGGGTAGCATCCCCTACGTTGCGCCCGCGCAGCTGCGCGACAATCAACGCGGCATTGTGCGTGGGGGGCGCAGATGGCGTCGCACGCGCACCATCGATTTATATTTCAACTATACTGTATAAATTGCTATCTATATTTGTTGAATTATCTACAGTTTTTTCCGGTTGTAGCTTGGACTGCTGCACAAACAAGTGAAGGTTGAACTGATCGCGTTATTGTGTTGCAATGAGGATAGGCAATTCTGGTCTATTGCTGGTTCGTTTCTGTTCGGTATTCATGCGGTAGGCAAAGAGTACTTCTTTCGGTTCTTCCACATCGATATATACATACATACATTCATAAATACATGCCGATTCTAGTACTCTTGACATTCTTTCGAATCAGAAAGATCCGGATGAAGTCGTATTGTACAGTTTTATTTAATACTTAAGCTTCGCCCATTTATAAAAATCCATTAGCTATCGCCTTCAAGTGTGAAAGTTATTTATGACATGAGGATCTATTAAAAGTCGATAAAAACAATTAAGATCCCCGTTAAGGGAGCGCTAATAGCAAATCAAATTTTCGATAACTGCCAATTGGTATCGTAAATTTCCCGTACGATGACACGTGGTAAGGCCACATGGCACATCACCTGCTGCATTCGACTCCGCGACTAAAGGTACGGTCTGGAGTATTTGCGGAACTCGATTGTCCGGGACGGCATTCTTTTGAAAAACGAATTCCCATCACTACGCCGCGGTCGTTGACACTTTCATGCTTGTTTTTTAATTTATTTAGTGCATGTTTGCATATGTGTCTTTTAATCAAAAACGATGTTCGAAACTTTATCGTATTAATAAATTTTTATATGTATAAGTGCGCACTTACGTAATGTTTGAATAACAATACCCCAAATATTCTGGTCTGTACTGGCTTTAACTCGATATAACTGATTTAACATATCCTTCCTTATGGCAGGCGCCGGAGTTGTCGTTTTACAAACAGCTAAAGTGTACCTAATGTATCATTCCATTCAGTCGAAAGTCGAGTGTTCAGAGGTTGATATGAATGGAAAGGTGTAATTTTGTTGAGATTTCTTTACATACGTGTATGATGACAGTAGCTTTATCTCCCGTTCCTTCGGATATGTATTGGCTTTTAACCTGTCTCAATAAATGGGCGATCTTTAGAATCTAAAAATAATATCTTTCTAAATCAGATTATAGTTAGAATAGTTCCTGAATTTAGAACGTTAAAACAAATAAACTTTTTGTCTAAATTTATAGACTAGCTGTGCCCCGCGATTACACCAGAGTAAAATTTGATTTTAAAACTTTTATTTCTAAATAAAAATATCCTATGTGTCAATTCAGCTAATAATCACTGTGCCAAATTTCAACCAACTTCAATCCGTAGCTTCTACATGAAGGAACGACAAACATCCCAAAAATTTACATTAGCATCGTTTCTTTAAAGGGCGCTTAAGTCGCTTAAGCCCTTAAGGATTTGCTAGGCATGTATCACACGGGTTAGATTTGTCTAAATTTGAAGATTGATTGTATGTAGAGCCGAGCCACGAGTCGCTCCTCGGTAATAGCATAATGTAGAGCAATTTAGACCTTGGCGCCTGGAACAATGACCTCATATAATAAACACAGTCTTCCTCCATAGGCCCCTTACTCCCAATCTGTTTCGCATAAGTCGCTCAATGAGCTATTACCGTTCATGAGTTTAGTTAAGCTATTGTTCTAAAGCTTTGTACTAAATATAAATATCCGCATTGTTAAAAATGATCAGTATTTCTACAATAATTAGAGAGAAAAAATATTTGTGAAGGAAATTGTTTGTAGTGGATAAACTCCAAAATACTTGGGGGGCGTCTATTAATGCGAGTGAAATAACAACTATATTTGCCGGATATTTTCCTAAGAACCCATACGCCGTTGCATTGCTTATCAAAAATATGCATTCTCGACGTTTTCCTTCACCTCTAAGTAGTACAGTACAACCCACCCTTACATAAAACGTTATCATTAATAATAACATCGGTTTCAGAAATCATTAAAAACGTGCCAACAATACTCAATGTTGATGTTCGAAAGTCAAAAAATATTAAAAAAATAATATGAACGGTTCATTAGAGCTTTCACTAAACACCTTTCGTGCGCGTGCTTCGTAATTATTGTAAGACGATATAATAGGGGATGTAAAAAAAAATGGAGGGTTGGAAATGTCAAGCAATGTGCGCGGGGGCGAACGAACCATTGTGTTGGGTCTTGAGACATTAATCTTTGAAGCAAGCAGTCCAGGTGAACAACCTTAGTGGACTTTTTGTGCTTATAATAATAGAGTTTTCTTATGTTCCAAATTGGCTATAGACCATGTACTTTTCACATAAAGCAATTTGACCCCAAACTAGAAATACTGTATGATTGGTAGCATTGATCATGATTAAATAATATATATCCTTGCGCCTTGACACAAGGGTCCCCGATGAGGGAGGCAAAGGTGTACCCACACACACACCTTCCGCCAGATATATACTTTAAGTGCTAACGTCACAGATGGGGAGTCCATCGCCGTTACTCAAGCACGACTTTACGTGCGCTTTTGAATTTCTTCTCATTGATAATGAATGCATTCATATGCTTTCAGTACGTCGCTAATCATTACTTTCATTAATCCACTTAAGTCACAGGAAAATTCGATATCCATATTAAATTTTTAAAACAGTAAATAATAATAATAGTAATAAATAATAATAATAAATAATAATACTATATTCATTCATTCACAAAGAATTTCACTGACTCGTCACTTGATATCTGGCGGAATGTGTGTATGTGGTGTGTGTAGGTTTCAGTTTCTCGATCTGTTGATCGGAGTCTCCTTTTGCAAGTGATGTGTGCGATCAGATCAATGTGATCAAATAAACATATTTGCAATTCGAATACACTGAGAAACATTCATGAAAGCGATTAACATTTGCATTTAATACAAAACGGTAGGTAATCAATTGATATACCGAAATAAAAATTGTTTGCTAAAGAAAAATATTCAAACCTCTTTATTCGGTAACTTTATATTGCGAATTATTAATTCAAGATTTCCCCAAGATGTTTCCCAATACATCAAAGGAGAGACAGATTGACATCACGCAATACGGGTTTTTAAGTATCTAATCGTAATCCTCGCAAAATATAGCTCAAAAACGTTTCAATACAAGTTACAACTTGTATGGTTGTATATAGCGATGTTAATAAATATTCTAAAAGGGAACAGCTGCCCTTTTGTTAGCTACAGCCCCTCTGCACCTATCCTAATGTCATCTACTCATATTATACGGCGTATATTAATTATTTCAATGTGTGTAATGAAACCACTACGCGGCCCTTTGGCTAATAGTGGTCAGATGTTCATTACATACATACATATCATCACGCCAAGTCCCTAACAGGGTAGGCAGAGAGTATAGAGCGCCAGTTCTCTAGACTTACATACCTCTTTCGCTTCGTCCACATTCATATGCTCTTCATACATGCTCCTCGGTTTCGAGTACTCTTAACGTTCCCGTCCTTCAGAGTCGGGATCTATTTGATTCAGGTAGTTGGAACGTGGCCTTCCTCTGCCTCTTCTTGCACACACTTTTGCTTTGTATATCTGTTTCGTCAATCTTTCTTCACTCATCCTTTCTATGTGTCCAAACCAACGTAACATGCCTTTCTTCATCTTTACAATCACGCCCTCATTCACGCCAGTTGATTTGCGAATCTCTTCATTGCTGATTCGATCTAATATCGTTACGCCGCACATTTTTCGAAGAAAATCGAAAAAAATGTTCATTATATAACAAATAATGAATACATTTTGGACATACAGAGAGGATGAGTAAAGATTTGCGATATAGATGTACTATGTGTGGAAGAGGCAGATGAAGACCACGTTCCAGTTGTGTTATGCACATGGATCGGAAACTCAAGCATGGGAACGGAAAACTTCCGCCAACGAAAAAATATTGAAGAAATACCCAACGCAATAATGCATGATCATTCAAAAGGAAATGCTTCGGAGCCCAACACGGTAGATATCCAATTATAAAATGCTTTTAATGCTTATCAAATGAAAGATAAACGCTGAGACAATTCAACAAACAGGCTTTAAACGGCGTGGCCCTAACGAGCAAAACCTCCATATGCTTTAAAATATGTAATTTTTATCAATAGCATATGGCAGTGTTTGGTTGACTCAGGCGCGTTGTAGCAAAAAAAAAACCCCAATGTTTGACAAGCATGTCGGAAGTAGCTTCCAGATTTGTTTCGGAAACTACTTTTTGTGTTTGTTTGATCAAAGGTGACATTTGTCTAACTTAAGTCGCATTGTGAAGTAAGGCCCTTTTGCAATAACGTGTTGAGGCATTTATAATTATAATAATATATGCTCACGCCTTCCCACAAGGGTCCCCGAAGGGGTAGGCAGAGGTGTATAGGTAATACCCACACACCCACTTTACGCCAGACGTATATTAGGTGCCAACGTGACAGATGGCGAGTCCATCGCCGTTACTCGAGCACGACTATACATACGCCTTTGAATTTCTTCTCAGACGTATGCAGGTTTCCTCTCGATGTTTTCCTTCACCGTTAAGCTCGTGGTGTGACTAATCACTCGTGGTGTGAATAATCATTTATAATTCTGATGGATTTTGTATCTTTGACTTCATTCGACCTGCAAAGGGAAGATTGAAAGTGTTAGTAATAACATTCAGATAAAACTGTGTTTGATCACACCACAAACTCTGAGGTGTAGAAAAACATTTGAGAAGAAAATCAAAAACACTTCTCTACCGTATACCTGCGATGCCAGAAACTGCGTCAAGATGTCGCCATCTGTCCCGTTTGCACCTTAATTTCTCTCTAAAGTCTCCGGAGAATGGAGGGTGTAATTTCACCTCTTTCTACACTTACCCTTGTGCGTTAAGGCGTATTAATAATAACATAGCGTTTGATAAAACTATGTGAATTATAAAAGTGCACGATAGATAATCTGTGTTAGTTGCGTGAGAAAAGCCATTGAATAATTCAATAGACAAGGACTCCTAAGTTTTCACAGGCATCCCCTTTAGTCTATGATCCATTGTAATTGCGATCCCACGTGAGTCGTCCTTTCAGCTTAATATCTTTTTATCTATGTTCAAAGGGCTGGTGAACCTGTTTTAAAGCCCCCTATCTTTTGAGAGTTAGAATGTTTGGTCAGATGTTTTCAACTTTCTTTTTGCAAGCCATTATTTTGGCATTGTTTAATAGTATTTTGGCGGTGATTTTTTTTTCTTTTTTCTTTTCTGGTGTAATCATTGTTTGCAGTTCAGTTCTGCAAACAATAATTAAGTCTGGAGTATGACCTATTTTTTCTTCGGCAATTTAAGAGAGGCATATCTGTCGAAAGTCCCTCCATTATCTGCTGCACGTCCAGAGCCTGCTATTCTTACTTTAACATTTTTCTGTGTAACTTAATTGGATCTAGATATTTGTCTCAGATTGTTCGAAACATTCCGAAGGATTGTATTTCATAATATTACACTCCTTACATCAGTTGATCTGATAAAATTTTGTAATCCAAAAGTTGGTAACCCCAGCGTCGAATGCCAAATATCTAGTCCACTATTCAGAGCAAAGGGGTGTTTGAATAATAGCACCGTCTATTCCAACGTGACCCTGTAACTAGATAAATAGCTGTGATTTGCGGACAATTATTCATTTAGATCTCTTGCCGACAACTTATAAATGGGCTGTGAACGTTCGTAACGACACTCTTAGATATTTTTAGGGTCATGATGGAAAGATACATATTGTGCCTTCGATACTAATTCTAAGAAATACAGTGTATAGTTCGTTGTAGAGTTGGATAAATATTGAATTTGTATCTATAAACCTCTGCCTACCCCTTCGGGGACCCTTGAGGGAATGCGTGCTATGCTATAAGCCGCTTTAACATACATAGGTTATATTTATGATAGCTTTTTATGTAAGTACTATGTATTATCTAGTGTAACTTTTCGATTCCAGCTAAGTACGTATATTAGAGCATGGGAAAATGTGTTTTAAATTTCAAGGCAACTATAGGACGAATTGATTAATTCCGCTTGATTGCGTTGTATTAAATTACGCACACGGCCACCACGATGTGGAGTGAATTTTTTGTAGCTCTCGCTGACGAAGATTCCGGTGTCGTATGGCTTCGGAGTTCCTTTACAAACCACATACATATACACACCGAATCTCACAAATTAAGCAGAGAGAATAAAGCGCCAGTTCCCCCTAGACCTACAGACCTCTTTCACTTTATCTACATTCGTCAGTTTCTTCATACATGTTTAGAGTCTGATCTAGGTAGGTAGCAACGTATGCTACGTTTTCGTCTCACGTAACGTTACGATCTCATACACGCTATTTGCTGGGACTTGCTGGGACCTGCTTGGGACTAAATCCAAAATTGCACATGTATTGTATTATTTAGTCATTGCCGTCTCTTTACTTTAAAATTGTTCTTGCTTTCCGTGAAGCTGTAATTTAGATACCATTATAAAATTTTCAAGCCGCGAATGTCAAACCAATGAAAATATACAGCATCATTAAAACATCGAGCTCTTTTCCAAAACGGTCATCCTTTTTTGGTCGGACTTTATTCAGGCCTCAAAATTACTCAGATTCAAAAGAAATCTTAAATAGGTACATGTAGAATCCTACAAATTTTATAAATGTTAAAGAATAGATTTTTACGCGGATAAAACTGCGGAGCACAGCTATTAAACTGTAAAGAAGTTTATTTGTTTGCTTATTTCGGCAAATGCTATTGGAAGTTATTATTGTTAATAACTACTCTATTGATTAAAAGCTAGGGCGTTTATTGTCGCGGTGTGGCAATAAACGCCCTAGCTTAGTCCTAGTGTGACCAAACTCGGTACTTAAGTTCATAAAATACCATTGTTACAGTCTGGATTTGAACATGCAATCTTAGTGTTGCAGGCGACTACTCAAACACGCCACCGCCTTCATCATCTTCCCTACATGAGAATAAACCATATAGTATCTTACTAATATTATAAATGTGAATGTTTATAAGTTAGGTTAGGTTGGATGTTTGCGGTTCTTTCACGGACAAACAGCTGAACCGATTTGGCTGAAAGTTGAAATGGTGATAGCTTATACCTAGGAATAGGACATAGGCTACTTTATTCAAAACCTCAAAAATTAAAGGTTTTATGCTGCTATGCCGTGATACATTATAATATGTATGATGCTATTTAACTGCATAGCGGCTGATCCGATTCTAGCAGGAAAATTTCCAAAGCTACTTTTTCGAACTCCACGCGGGCATAAGCTATGTATCAACTAGTAACTATAACTATGTAATAACTAGTATGTATCAACTTGTAGGCGGATGAAGCCGCGGCGTTTACCTAGTAATTCATAATGGATACAGGCATGTCATTGGAGAGAGCGTATAAAGATATCGTGTGTCATCTTAATCGTGTTACTGGAACCGGATTAGTGTTATCTTAACTTGACTCTTGCAATGCAGGAAGGATACTTATGGTAGGTTGATACACAAGCTCTATTTCCTAAGCTTCGGAGAATGCAATTTTCTGTGAAGCATATAGGATGGTCTATTTTCACGACTTAGGGGCAAAGGTGTCTTAAGGATAGATATTTTGGTTCCAGACAGATGGTGACTCGGTAGCCGTTTATCAAACAAGACTACTTTTATACATCTTCGAATCTCTATTCAAACGAATGCAGGTGGCCTCAAATGTTTATCTACACCGTTACGTCCTTGGTGTTATAATCACTGTATATTATTTCACATACATACCGTCGGGGTTTGAACCTGTTGTCCAATGCTTGAAAATGGAAAAATGCTGATTAGTAACTGACACTTGACATGAACAAAGCAAAAAATAATTTGAAATTAAAAATGTAAAAAAAGTAAACAAGAAAACCGAACCGACAATACCGCATATTGTCACCCAAAAAACCATAATGATCGAAAATGTAAATCTTGCCATAAAAGGATTCTGACCACCAGTCAGTGGAAAACTTCGAATAAAAAACCTGTTGTCTTGAATTAACAGGCCATTACTTGAGCCAATCGGCCACCACGACTTGTTATAATGGTACCTTTCTTTAATGCGCACTTTTCAACTGGCGGTTTGTAATAGAAAAATATTGTTCATGGGATAAAAAATATTTTACTGTTATGTATTTCGAAGCTTGACTTCCGAGAACTTTTAATTTGCTCTCTAATCGCACAATGACGAGGAAAAACACCTCTAACCAGGTACTTCTTAGATTCTAAGTAAATACAGCTAATGCCACCCCCTGTGGAGCTATGACCTTGGCTTAAGGCGTTGTTGATTTGGGAGCTAGGGAGCGAGCTATACTCGTATAAATGCTCAGTGAAAAACATGAGTTTTTTGTATTGTAACTATTTTCTAACCGAACCAAACTCAAAAAGAATTGTGATTATGGTGCTTCAATTGTGACATACGACCGCTCTAATTCATACGAATGACAAGAAACAACATGTACTATTTAGCCACAAACACGTCTAGACTGCCGGCGCCATTGCTCTATATCGTGAGATCACAAATATTTTAAAACTGATACCTTTCATATACTCCTATGAACACAGTTTGTTTATCATGTTGACCTACATGTGTGAGGCGTGCCTTCATTATACATCACATTTTAATGAACTTTGATAAACTACTTTAATAGCTATGTGCTGAATGTTGTCAAATTCCAAATTCAAAATTGGCTGCGCACGCGCAAGACAGGAGTGTTTCTATTCACTAGTGCCAGTAGTTTTGTGATTTTACCCCATCGATTGCAATGCATGCAGCTTAAGTGACCAGCACATTCTCATAGAACTTTGGCGGCTTGAAAGATGTTCTTAGGGTATATTATTATTATTACAGTAAGAATATTTCTCAGTCCTAATATAATTTATCCTTTGAAACGCAATAAGGCCAAACCAATGGTCAAATTCAAGAATGTATCACACACACGCATTGTAGTGAAATGACTCCACTGTGTAGACATAACAAGCGTCGACAAATCAAACATGTCTCGAGTCATTGCACTGCCTGTAACGGTACGCTATTGATCTCAGGTAATTCCTCAAACTTTTACTTTAAGAAAGCGATGAAGTGCTAACTGGAAGGTCATACATAAGGGGACAAGGCAGGAAACACGGCCGATGCGTGAGTTAACAGGACATTTCCTTAGGGAACCCCACGACATTTTTTGTTCCACTTTGATTGGTGTACAGGGAAATTGGCGGTTGGTGTATTTATAAGAAAGTATGTTTATACTTATATGTCATTATTTATACTTATATTTATACTACGTACGTATACGTATATATACGTATATATACGTACGTATATATACGTATATTTATACTTATACGCCGAGTCCCTTATAGGGTGGGTAGAGAGAGCATAGGGTGCCTTTTGTCTCTGAATTACATAAATCTTTCGCTTGTACAAAAAAAAAATTTAAACTAGTAACATGCTCATGTTTTTTTATGAGTAATTTCCTTTTAATATTAGCAATGTGAAAATGTGTAAGGACTATTGTTCTCAATCACGCCAGACTGGCTGAACGTAATATAAGATTTAAAATAAAACCATCCAATGTAGTCACATTGAATGCGGCTTAAACAATATAAATTGTCAAATATGTGTATCTTGAATATGGGTTAGTTTTGGCCTTCGTAAGTGGGGCTAAATTCACATATTAATAATATGTGAATTTAGCCCCACTTTTCGTATCATTAATCGGTCTTAAAATGATTACATATATCGTGTGTTTAAGCATAACATATATAAAAAAGAGGAAGGCCACGTTCCAACTACCTGGATCAAATCGATCGGACTCTCAAGGACGGGAACGTTAAGAGTACTCGAAACCGACGAGCATGTATGAAGAGATTGATGAATGTGGACGAAGCGAAAGAGGTATGTAAGTCTAGAGAGAACTGGCGCTCTATACTCTCTGCCTACCCCGTTAGGGACTTGGCGTGATAATATGTTTGTATGTACATATATAAATACCTGGGACAATTCCACACAAATTGACCTAGTCCCAAATTAAGCAAAGCTTGTGTTATGGTAACTAGACAACGATATATTTACTTATATAGACAGATATATACATAAATACATAGGACATCCAAGACTAAGGTACATACTCATGTTCATCACACAAATATCTGCCCTCAGCGGGATTCGAACCTCAAGTTTCGCAGTCAGGAGCTCTAACCACTAGACCAGACGGTCGTCAATTAATAGTGTGTGTGTGTATGGTTGATAAATAACTTTGAAATCTTAACAACAACAAATCTATTATGAGCAGAGTTGGCGATACTAAAGATTAGTTGCCGATTGGTGAGTAGTCAAAGCTTGGGCTTAAAATGGAAAACAATGGGTTGTACGCTGGGAGGAATTAGCACCGTTGCCAACGTGAAATGAGTGTCGTAATGTAGGTACATAAAAATTATAACTTAAGGAATTACGATTAGCTATTTCTACCGTACGAGCAATTTATTGCTCCGTTTTAATACAAACGCCAAGTTCGTCAGGTGATGGATAGCAACGGACCTCTTCCACTTTATCCAATCATTCTCCATACATGCTCGCCTCTTTCGTGTATGAATTTAAAGGGATTTGCCAAGCAAAGGAGGTTACAAACTGTTAATTAATTTAGATTCCATTGGGATATCAATTCATAAATAAAATGCCTATAATCAATAATATAATTTTAATAGAGGGCATAACGGGGACCACAGTATGACTCTCTGAACACAGAGAGCCATTACCCAAGTGATACTTCGGTATCGTGAGCGTAAATAGGCTATGGTAATCGCTTGCCATCACGCGGGCCATATGCTTGTTTGCTACTCTTGTTGTATAAAAAATAGTGAATTGAATACTGAAAAACGATGTATTCCTACCAGGCTTGCGGTTGATAATAATCCTCCGCGTCTTCTAGAAATAAAGGGCTCGGGTTAACGATTCCAATCGCACATACTTTAATAGGCAGATTGTAAAAGGTTTCCGTTCTTGCAATCGGACTTGAAATCTGCTTGTCAGAGGGCGGGCAAAGCAGGTGGGAGTGATTGTACGATAACCGCTTCCTCGTGTTAATTAGATGTCCTGCAAGGTTGTATAGGAACACTAGGTGTGCCCCACGTTTCACCTGCGTAAATTTTGATTTCATTTTTTTTTTCGTTTAATAAAACTGCGTCATTTATTTGATTGACAGAGCATTGATGCTCTGCTCCCATTAGTCGTAGCGATATATCGCCTTCATCTATAAATGGGCTGTGTAATACTAAAATTATTCTTCAATTCAAACCAGCAGTTCCTGAGATTTGCGTTCAACCAAACAAACAAACAAATTAATACTTAAGTTGAAGAAAGGATCGGCTAAGTCCGTACTGTAATCCGGCGAGAACGTATGTGGAACACTGAGTAATGTAGATAGTGCGAAAGAGATCATTAAGATGTAAGACTACAAAGGACTGGCGATCTACTCTCTGCCTATGTCGTTGAGGACTTGGCATGACAATATGTATGAATCATAGGGATCTTGTCTCCACAACGCTATTTTCTACGTATAATAATTTAGAATCTATAGTGGAGCTTTCCTTATCTGATTAGGTGCATTGTTATCTGACATTGCCCTTACAGGATCACAGACGGAATTTAGAGAAATCTTATCGTGTAAAGTATGTTAGACAGGAAACACTCTATTGCCTTTCTCATCATTTATTAAATCTTGGTTAGATAGATCCTAAAGCTTTAGTCTAAAATTTGATTTGATTCGTTGCTTTTTTCATTAATAAAATACATCCTATGTGTTTCCAACTAAGCTATCCCTGTGTCAAATTTCATCATCAATTCCTTTCAGTACTTGCAAAAGTACATCAATTAATATAACATCCTCAAAAACTCTCACATTTATATTAGTAGCATTTTTGATAATGAATAGTGAGTTCTAACAGGTATAAGTACTTGCAAGGACTCAACAGCGATTCATGTTACAACCTGTAATGATTGAAATAAACGTATAATTCTTAAAACAGAGTATTTATGTTTGTAAACCAAAGGACGGACATCTGGTTTCCATTGAGAATGTTTATCTAATACTCGGCGTTTTACAAAAAATGTCCCGTTATTGGAAATTATTTTGGCATCTGGAACACGTGCAAAAATAGTCGTCTTCCTGACTTTTTTGCGTTATTCTTATCACAAGAACAACTGAGGTTGTTCTATGCAAACCTGAGGGTTTGCATAGAACGATTGCATGAATTTGGTCATCTCATTCAGTGGATAGCTTTGTCCTGCGGTTTCACTGCGGGACTTTTTTTCGATGTTTTTCGGAAAAAGATATAGAAATTTCATTGGAAGTAAAGATATCGTAAAGGTATAATGATTCCCCAATTATGGGAAAATGCATTATTAAACTAGAATATCAAATTGTCTTAGTATACAGGATAGGATGTCTTAGAAAATATCATTATGGTGATGCTTTCAAACTTAGATCCAATGATAACATAATTACTATTATGTGTGAAAATGCGATCATAAATAATAATAATGCGAAAATGTAGTAAAACAATTCTTAACTTGTAGTGTAATTTTTATTTGATTCCCTTCATCACGTATGACTAACTGTCCTATTTTCTGAGACATCATGTATGTGGTCGTGGAGATCTAGTGTTCTAAGTACTCAATATCTGTACTCCTTCGTTTATTGAGTTTTATGCACATGAGTTTTACCGCAAAGGGATTTTGAACCAATCACCAGTTGTGAGTAAAATGAAAGACCTATTAATGTATTAGTTTCGCGAACTTGCTACGTGTTAACAACACCTCTTGTTCCTTCGGGATAGTTTCATGCAGTATATTCTTGCACAAGGGGGTGAGTTTGGTATTGAAATATTAATTGAATAGTACATCGTATGTGATGGAACACATCTGCCGAAGACGTGCCTTGGTAGACTATAATTCACTTTTAAGCTGGCGTTGGATTTTTAATATCACGCGATTGGTTACAATAAATTTCATTGCATGGACCAGACACTGACCTATGTAACAAAAATAAAAACACTTCTTTGTTCCTTTTTATTCCTATGTACACCTGCCCTATGGTTGTGTTGCGTTACGTCACATTCTCAACAGGGGTATGATTTCTGTACCTGGTCTCGCATCCTCCTTACTCTAATTTCCTTCCCCATTGTCCGTCTCGTTCTCATTCGTCCCTTACTCTGTGAACCCCACACCCTTATTAGACGTGTATAGGCTGTGTGCACGTGTGCGTGCATGTGCATGTGTGCGTGTGGGAACAGCTTTTTGAGTTTATGTGGTCTTTTAGTGTTGTTATGACTTTCGGTACGGGTGCGTCTTGAGATGTGAATTTGAGGGAAGTTAGAACTATTTATTGGGATCATAGTGCAATTCAATCAGTGAAATGGTGTATATTGTAATATTTATGTAAATAATGACGTGTTTATTAGGAAGTTTGTTGATAACTTTATAGTAATTTATTGTGATGTTATATGAGTAAGTTTATTTTTAATATAACCATTATATAATCTATACAAATTAATAATATTGGAGTGTCTGTTTATAATATTAAAATAACCGCTTTTTCTTAAATGCATATGGATGTGTACATGGTACATATAAACCAAAATATATATGTATTTTTTAAATTTTTGTCTGTCTATTTGTTCTCGCTAATCTCTGAAACGGCTGGGCTGATTTTGACGCCACTTTCACTGGCAGACAGCTGGTGTAAAAAGGAGTAACTTAGTCTACTTTTATTTTAGAAACCAAA